>VDFB02000363.1:76483930-76748464 GCA_007258455.2 Sequoia sempervirens | reverse complement strand
AACCCTAGTTAATTAGAAGAAGATGAAGTAATTAAGATGGATTAAGGACCAACTTGCAAAAGTTGGAGGATGTGACCATGAGAGAGAAAAGAGGAATTAAAAAATGAATTTTAATTCCAAAAGGGGAGTATGACTAAATTAAATAAAATGGTAAATTTATTTAATTTAGAGGAGGCAAAGGGGTAAAGTATTTATTAAATTAAATACTTTAGGACCCTTATGTAAGATGCAAGGTATTAATTAAACAAATGGTTTAATTAATATTGACAGAGGGGATGAGCAATTGGATAAATAAGGAGACGCGTTTGATCATATGGAAGTGATCAAATTGGACGTCTACACCTTCATTTTCTTTTCAGTGTCCTTAGTGAATTTATACAAAGATAAGCATGGCTTGTAAATATTTCCACCTTCAGATAAAGCACCTTGAATGTTCTTTACATAGGCAGCTAACAAATATTTATCATTAACTATCATACCCTTCAATCTATTGAACCTTTTTGCATCAACTTCATTTTGAACCTTATCCTCAGCTGACTTATCAAGAGACTCAAAGTGAGTACTTACAGAGTTGATGAGTTTCTTCAGCTGACTGGATGGAGAATCAAATGAGTCCTTGACATATAGGCATGATCTTCTCCAAGATACTGGATGCAAGACTTAGCAACTCACTGTCTTCAATATGAGATTTCAATATCTCCTCCCTTGCCTTGGCCTGAGCAAATGATGCTACCTTTAGCTTCTCAATGGGAGATAGAGTGGCCAATTTTATAGGACCTTTAACCAATTCAAGGTCAAACTCCTCCTATTGTTCTTCTAAAAACTCCTTCACTACCTTTGTAGTGTCTCTTGCTTCCACAAGAATCTCCTTTGCCTTAGCCTTCTTTTCTTCAATCATTGATTCTTGCTTAGCTTCAGGAATCTCAATTTCATCAACTGACACATCTTTAGGAGCTTCAGTCTCCATAGTAATTTCAGTGTCTTGCATATCAAGAGGACTCTGAGTGTCCCCAATTGTATCTTCTTTCACCTCTTCAATTTATGGACCAGATGGAGCATCATGAGATTCTTCAAAAACAACATTGTATTTGTTCTTCAAGAGAAATGCCTTAAGAATTTTCCTAGTGTCCTTTGCAACTTCTTTAGTTTGTCTGATCATAAGCTTATTCACCCTTGTTTTGCTCTTAAAATCCCTTTTTGCTTCATTGAGGATCTTCTTCATCTCTTCTATTGACATTACCGAACATAGATCAGTAAGTATGTGTTCTCTCATTTGCTCTTCTTCAGTTCTTGCATTTACTCTCCTCATTTCCAAGACTTCATAAAGCCCTTTAGGCAACTCTGACATTATTTCTATGAGAGTCATATTGAAACTATTCAAGTACTTTATTGTGGCTTCTTCAAGAATTCTCTAACCAACACTATCAAAGGTGTCATACCATTCACAAAGTGCTATAAGATTACCATTCTTAATCAAAGATTTTTCCACTTCTTCTATAGACATACCTGATCTATCAATTTTCATCTTTTCCTTTACTTTCTCTTCACCGAAGGGCTTGTCCTTAGAGAATTTTGTTGCCCTGGTGCTCGTATGCTTGATTTCTCTTACCTCTTCATCAAATTTAGTTTCTTCATCTTCCTCAACTAAAACATAGACTCTTGTGTTCTTATCCTTCTTTCTCTTCCCTTCTCTCCTGGATGTCTTGACTTGAACTTTCACAGGGCTCGATTTCTTTGCAGGACCAGATGAGAGTGCAGAGGTCCTTGTAGATCTAGTTTTGGCAGAGGATGCTACCAGACTAGCAGACTCAATTCTAGATGTTTCTATCTTGATGGATTTGAATGGGTGCCATTTGAATTTTGGATGGGGTCTATCATTAATATCAACAACCAATGGAGCAGCCATTTCCAAAAATTTCAAGTTCACAAGTTTGCAGATAAATACCTTTTGTCATATTAGGTTTTGATCGTTGAATCGCCTTCAGACTTGTATCTTCGCCAAAGTTCACTTTAGAGCTCTCCAAACTTCTTCTTCTTGAAATGCAATGTGACAAATGAGGAATAGAAATAACCTTTTATCATTTGCACACCTAACTTTTTGTTGCAATAAATGCTTTTGCCCTACGTCTTCTGGATACCTTGTTTTCATAGACTGTGAAATAATTTTTTTTTGTGGACCTTCAACTTTGCATAAATCTCTTCCACAGCAGATCCCAAAACATTTGTAGATTATTAATGTAACTATTGCAGTTTGCCACATTCTAGTACCAACTACCAACAGGGGGTTAAAATATTTTCTTGAGAACTCCCCCTAGGCTAGAGGCCATAAACTAATTCCTGGAGGAATTTCCAAAACTAGATTCTGATGCGAAATCATTTCCTACATTGGAAGCACTCTTCTTCACCCATGTCTTCTTCATTTGCTTCCTAATCTCATCCACAATAACTTTTCCTTTTCCCTTATCATCCTTCTGCATATTTTTCCCCTTGTTTACCGGACCCTTCCTACTTCTACAAAATTTTGCAATGTGACCGAATTCGTTGCAATTATAGCACACACCATTTCTTTGTCCAGACCAGTTATTCCATTGATTTTCTCTTAATCTGCACTACTTAGCAATATGGCCAAATCTATTGCATGCATAACATATGATATCTCTATTGAAAAGTTGTTTGACATAATTCTACATTCAATTGACTTATGACCATACTTATTGCAATTCAAACACTGACTTGAGAATGATGGACCACTTGGATTCATTATGCTTCTACATTGAATAGCCATATGACCAAATTTATTGCAAACAAAATAGTATCCATTGAACTTTTGAGCATTAGGTTTTCTTACCGGATACCTTCCAGCTTTGTTCATCTTATTTCCTTTCCTGAATTTCCTTTGCCTAGATCTGGAGCTTTCTCCTTTCTCATATCCAAGACCTCGCTTGTCACTTCCAGTCCTCTGACTTTGAATCAATTCATTAAGCTTAGCTGAGCTAATCTTGAACTTCTCCTTGTATTCATTTGCAGTAGCAAGTTCATCCCAGAGAGTAACAATTTGTCTTTCAAGCTCTTCTTCATTGCTTCTTAATTGTTGCAACTCAAGCTCCAACTGATTGAGTCCATCAGTAATTCAGATGCGTTCTTTAGATTTTTCTTTCAAGCATTGAGCAAGATTCTCTTCATTCTTCTTTTTATCTTCAATCTCCTTGGTCATCCTCATCACAATAGATTCCATCTGATGATTTAGGACAACATTATCTCTGGTAAGCTTTTCACATCCTTTTGTCTTTTCCTTCAAGGCTTGACTCAGGTGTTCATCTTCCTTACTCTTACTTTCTTTCTTCTTAAGTTGATCACAGAGTTCCTTTCTCTTTTCCCTAGACTCATTGATTTTATCTTTCAATGATTGAATGAATTTCTCAGCATTCATGAGGCTTGCTTTCAATTCTCAGAATTCAGATTTGGACTGATCAAGATCATCTAGGGCCGCCAAAAGTTATTGTTGAAGACTGTCATAATCCATTGAATCACCTTCCCAAATCTTGCCCAAGCTTTTAAACTTCTTCTGAGGAACTAAGCTCTAATACCAATTGTTGGAATCAAGGAACACTGAGAGGGGGGGTGAATCAGAGTTCTGCAAAATTTAACTTTATTAACCTGATCTTTAAACCACTTATAGTATTGAAGCCAAAGAAATATGCAATAACACAAAGCAATCAACCACAACACCATAACACAAGGATTTTTTATGTGGAAACCCTATTAGGGGAAAACCCATGGTGGAGGTCAATCCACATATGATTATACTCAATATAAGTGTTTACAAATGGGGAATGAGCATGCATTCAGGCACACTACCTAGAGCTCACTGCTCAAATACAAAAAGGAAGACTCAATGTCTTAAAAAAACATTTGGATTACATCTAGAGGATTTGAACTGAGAAAATAACATCTACTAATACCTGATTACAGTTCTGGTTAAGCACATTTGCATCATTCTTCACACTATGTCTGATTTTTCTCTTCTGATCTTGAAACTTTGTCTGCTTTGATTTGGATCACCAATCTTCTTTCTGCTCAAATCAAACTATGCATAATTGATCAATAATTCTTCTAACTTTCGCAACACATCGCATCATACACAAAAATGATACTCAAGTAATCACTTATATATCCGCATTAAGAGATTACAACTACTACATGTCGACTTTTACAAAATATAAAACGTGTAAACTATCGGCTCAATCCATAAACAATTATTAATGCAAACTAACCAAAATCAGCCACTACATAGTGAGGACCCAAAACAACATCTTCAAACATGAAACATCTTAAACAATTACACCTTGAATATCCGCAACATGCTACATTCACTTAGTTGGCCTTCTTTCACTATTAAATAGAAAATCAATCAACCAGATACTCTAACTTGCACACAAATCAATACTAGGCTCAATGATTCAAAGATAGGATAGATCAAATATTGAAAAACTTTCTCTAAGATCCACAACACAAAATGATAACAAAAAATTTCATGTGAATCGATATACACAACTATATCAGATGCTTTGTTCTAGCTTTAACAATTAATCACTAAACTTCAATTTGACTTCCGATACAAGCAAATATTGGCGTGCGGATAGGATCACTGACTAGGGATTCCATCAATGACAACATTAGATGACTTGTGCAGTGTCTTTTGCCAACACTAATGGCCCTCGTTGTATGCTATGAGGTAAAATGCACCCATAATCTATAATGTTCATGAGACCCAAAATTGTGGGCCCCATGAGCATTACAAATCATGGGTACATTTCACCTCATGGAATACAAGGGGCATTAGATTATATTTTAAATCAATGGTGGAAACTAAAGATTAGAAATATGGTCCTAAAACAACTAATAATTATGATATACTATTGACAAATTAATATAGATTTCTACTATAATTTATAAAATTAAGGTGAATATGATGTAATCATGTATTGAATATTGTGACAAATTATTGAGTTAAATTTTTTAATAAAATATTTTTTTTGCCAATTTAAATAAGACTATAATAAAATTTTGTAAAAATGTGGCAATTCAAGTCGCATTGTAGCTCGAACTATTAGCCAATTGGTAAATATTAGCCACTAAAAAAATCACTAATCTACTCTCTTTTTTGGCTTTGGAGTTTCTTGTTTGTTATGCAAGTTTGGCTTCTTCATGTGTCACCTATTGAACCAAATTTTCTTCTCAATTGAGTTAGTTTGCATGAATTTTTCCATTTTGTTTTCTCCTCTTCTCAAAGAAAAGTATTTATGGCTAGAAGTTATCTTCAAGTCATATCAGAGGATCTTGGTATGAATCTTGAAAAAGTAGAATTTGGCATGCTTGGAATAGCTAAGAAGGTAGGTAAACATAGTAGTATCCTTGTATATAGGCATATAATGTTGTTGTCATCCATGGAAAAGGTTTTTGTTGTGTTGTTACTCAAATTCTTTTTGTCATTTTAACATTTTGTTGTATGATAAGATTAGTTGTTATTTATTCTAGGTGACTATCTCTAAGGATGATACTATAATTCTTGATGGAGGTGGTGACAAAAAATCAATTGAAGAGAGATGTGAGCAGGTTTTTATTAGAGTGAAGTGTGATCATATTTTTGCAAGACTATAATTCTTGGTGACAATAGAGTTGATAAGAGATTTGTGTTGGCATGCTTGGCATGGATGAAAAAATATTTGGTCACAGATCTATACTAATATTGAAGCAAACACATCTAATTATGAAAAAGAAAATCTCCAAGAGAGGTTGGAAAAGCTATCAAGAGGAGTTGTTCTCAAGGTTTAACTTATAATCAAACTGTGATTAGTTGTCTGAAGATAATTTTCAATATTTTCAAATTAGGATGATAAATTGTATCTATATTTGTTTTATGGTCTTTTTAATTTAATTTAGATTGCAGGAGCCTATGAGCTTTAAGTTGGAGAGAAAAAAAGATAGAGTTGTTGATGCATTGAATGCAATGAAGGAAGCAATAGAGAAGGGCATTTTACCAAGTAAACAAATTTGTAAATTTCATTAAAGCATTAGAGATGGTAATATTTTTGTTAGGAAGGTTTTAACTCTGTGCTTACTGGAAGATACATTCCAGGTGGTGGTGTTGCTCTTCTCTATGCAACAAAAGAGCTTGATACAAAATTCCTACAACCAACTTTGACCAGAAGATTGGAGTTCAGATAATTCAAAATGCATTGAAGGTATAAATTACTAACCTAGACTTTCTTTTGTTTATGTATAAAAATAGGTTTTATCTCAATGTTTAATCATTTGTTTTTTCTGTTTTTTGAAGTCTCATGTACATATAATTGCTTCCAATGTTGGTGTCAAGGGTGTTGTTGTAGTGGAAAAACTACTGGAACAAGAGAATCTTGATTATGGCTATGATGTTGTGAAAGGTGCACTTAGAATATAAGCATATTATGTTCTTAGTACTTAACATTATAAAGTTTGATGATCTTTGAAATTGATGATTTTTTTACTAAATTGATAATGCTCCTTTAGTTGTTGGTCAGTTGCTTGATGATGGTTGTCCCAAGGACTTCATCAAAGGTCTTATTCTTTCTGTTTGTTCTCTCCTTCCTATTGAACCACTTGTTCAAGAATGCGAGAAAAAGGTAATGTATAAAATCTCCAAAGCCATTTTTCAATCTCCATAAGGTTTATATTAAGCTAAAAGTTATTGTTTTGTCTTTGTTTATTCCAGGAACCGACTTCGATTGTTGACACAATTTTTAGAGCATCTTGTGAGTGAAGGAGGTCAAGATGTACATAGGACCCTTAAGCTTCATGTATGGGATGAGATATAGGTCCCTTAGGCTTCATTCTTCAAGTAGTTATTTCATATTTTGGAGTTGTATAAGCAAAAAATAGAGCATTGTAACTCAATTTTCTCAATCACAACATTTTATTTTTTTTATTCAAGGGGTAAATGCTTTTCACTGGAGCTATGAACCGGATACAACCATTCAACAATACCACCCCAACGGGGTTTGAACCTTGGTGGCAAGAACAACAATGCCACCTATAAACCATCACACCATGCCAATACCGGCTCTCAATCACAACATTAAGAAACACGCTTTGTAACACATTTTTCAAAGCAAAGAAACATATTTAAGTCTTGTATCTATTGTAAGAACACCTTTTTCTCAATAAAATTTTAGTATTTTTCCTTCTTAATAGTTGTTTCATTATGTGCAAATGAATTATTGATTATGTTTTTCTATGTTTTATGTTTAAACCTCAAAAGCATTGTCCCATTTCCAGCACTTTTAGGAAGAAATCAATGAGCAAAAATAATTAAATAAACTACCAATTGACTAAATATACTACCAATTAATAGAGTGAATAAATAATTAAATAAACTACCAATTGACTAAATATACTACCAGTTGACAGAAATTAGTGAACAAAAATAATTAAATAAACTACCAAATTGATCAAAATGATGATTAAAATTAATGACTAAATACACTACCAATAGACGGAAATCAATAAATAAAAATGACTAAATAAGTGACCAGTTAACAACAATCAATGACTAAATTAATGACTAAATATATTAGTGAATAAAAAATGACTAAATAAGTGACCAATTTACAACTATCAATGACTAAATTATCAACTAAATATACTACCAAATCAATCAATCAAAATAACCAATAAATGACTAAAAATGGTTTAGTCATCAATTTGGTCGCGTTATAAATGATTGGCAATAAAGTAATAATGGTCATGTGACCATGTTTAGTCATTTATATGTAGTGTTTAGTAATTTTTTTAATTATATATTGTTGTTTATGTATTAGTGTGTCTCAAACAAAAGCGTCACATTATCTTTGTAACTTGTAGGTCAACAAAAACTTCACAAAAAAGTTAAATCTAAGATGTGGGTCTCGTTAGGCATGTCGAAATGTTGTAGGGGGAATATGAAAGCGTGAATGAAAGAATAATTGAAGTAATTGGAGTTTAAAAACACTAAGAACTCGCAAAATTGAGATCATACAAACCCATACTCAATGAAATTAATTTGCAAAGCTTTAAATAATTTAATCTAAAGAAATGAACACAAATTTAAAGCAATTAAACCAAAAGATAATGAAGACCTTCAATCCCATTGTGGATTGATGCAAATTTGTGATGTGGATTGCTCAAATTATGCATAATCCATGATTTCAAAATCTTGATGAGAAGTGTGATTCAAAAATAGGTGTTCCAAAATACTCAAGATTGGCTCAAGAATTCTACAGAGTACCTATGCTTATGAGGTGTTAGTAGATGGAATGGATCTTGATAGATATATTTGAATAATGACTCTAGACCCAGATTCAACACCAATTGAAATCCGCTAACAACTCTGAAAAGTCCACAATTGCATTTGTGGCTTTTCTCTAAATTTTGTCAAGGTACAACTCCCTCACTAGATTTTCAATGAATTAATCTAACTTAAAGAAAAAGGGTGTGCTTTTAACCAGAAAGCAGAAAAGGTGACTAACACTAGCTCATAAATATGAAAATAACATGGAAGTGGAGGTCCCAACCATTCATAATCAACACAAAGATTGAAAACTCATGACTATCAAATCAAACTAATGAAATTAAACCAGACTACAATAAATGAATGGCATATAGCTTATGTTTCAAAGGAGACATAGCTATATCATATGCGTAATACCAAGATCAGCATACAAAGCATCATTTAATTCATAACACACAGATTACAAGTTATTACAACCTACAATAAATGTTTATGTGTATCCAAAAAAGATCAAAATCCCCCATCCTCTACAATTTCAAATTTATAACATGGTTGAAGCCATTGGATAGGTGCCAAAGACGTTACTAAAGTAGAAACTTCTTTTATTCCAAACGTTCCTCGGGTAGTTGGTCATAATAATTGAATCTTATAGAGGAATAGGTATCGGCCAAGAAAATTGATCATGATCCCACCAACAACTACCAAAGGACCAATCATTTCACCAACCATCAATGCAACACATAGGAATATCAAGTGATGGCACGTGTGAGTTGCTTGATGGGAAATTGTAATTCAAAGTGACGCAAGCCAGCCATAAATGTGAATTAAATTAACATCTTATCAAGCTCAAGAGAATGCACCCATGTCTAACTAAAACTCTATAAATTCAACTGGCATCACCTTTCTTCCACAATCAGTTGCATCCAATATGGTGAGCTCTTAAAGAGATAGAAATTTTGCCAATGACTACATCATCCTAGAGGAAATCAAGTGTAGTCCACTATTTAGGCACACTTCAAACCAGCCGAAAGAAGTCTTCATAGTGCAGAGCGAGGTGAAGGAAGAAGTCCTTTGGAGCATCCTTGGCGAGTCATTTTTGAGCTAGGCCCATGTGCATAACACAACTATGCTAGAGTGATTAATCTATATAGTCATTAGGACTTTTGGCCATTGTGACTAGGGTGTGAGAGCACTGGAGCACCTAGTGAAACCCAAATTTCATCATCACGTCAAGGTGTTGATTAACAGGCTCAGCTACTATCCCCGAAGTGGATTAATATCTAACATTATTTGCATTGCATCTTCTATTCAGGATGAGACTCTAGAGGAGGTCATGGCTTTGTTGGACATAGGAGTGGTGAGGAACGATATGGGATTGTTCAGACAATTCCTCTAGTTGCATGAAAATATGTTGTCACCAGCTCAAATCGAATGACTGCAAATTGTCACTGAGGGCGTTTGTGTCCTGATGTTTGCTTTGTGCGCCTAAGATTAAATGTCTTTTTTTTGTCTCTTTTTGTGTCCACGACCTAAATTTTGTAATCGAACCAAGCGGTTTTTGGCTATGCTAGTGCAATGTAAAAACATTTACATATATAAATAAAATATCTCTTTTTGATACTACTTATGCCTTTACATGCATGGCTTCATTTGTTTCCTGTTCATATCATGCTTGGAAAATGCCGATTTATTTTCTATATAATGCATTAGTTAAGTAATCAAACTAGTTGCAATTGAGTTAATCACTAAAACTCTTCTTAGGCGGCAAAATAGGTGGTTCACAGAACCTAATAAAACCCCACCTAGGTTTGAGATAACCTAAAGAATGTCGCCTGAGGCATAGCTTGCAGGTGAAGTTTCTAAATTCTGACACATGACCCATCAATCAGTTTTCCAATATTCGTACACCCACTTTTGGAGAAAATAAAAGTTCAAAAATGGTGAGAAAACACCCCTTGGTGAAGGAAAATTAATATAAGTGGTAAAATAAGAGGTTCAACGAACATACAAAAGCCCCGCCCAAGTTTGAGAAGAATAACAAAGGGTCACCCGAACATAAATTGGGTATAGGACTTAGGCGGAAAGAAAGATAGCATCCCAAATAGAAGTTAAGGAAAACTTTATGGGTAACAATGGCTTTGGCGAGGGACAAGGACTGCAAAGGAAGAAGTAATTAACCCAGAATCATGAACATGGACCAGTCCTTTCCATTGGGCATGGAGTCAAAGGGCATGGAGAAGGAGGAGAAAAGAAAGCCAAAAACAAAACAAAGCAGGGAAGGAAAGCACCTAAACTACTAGCACAACAAAATTCCAACTGTGTACATGATAGGAAGACCCTACCTCAAATGGTCCCCAAGATAATCATGTAAATCCATTGATGGGCTAGGAGAAGTAGTTGCTTGTGTGAAACAATGTTGGGTGACTGAAAATTGTGTGCACAACCAACTACCAAATTGTGATTGTTGTCATCAAATAAATAAAACCAACACCCTGTAAAGACTTTCTAGATAAAGTCTTATGCTCAAAAATCTATTCCTCATTGTATATTTCAGCAATCAAATGACTCAGACCAGCATTTCCTTGCATAAAATCACCAAAATATACCTGTGCAATGTCAGCTATAATACCATGTTGCACTTGATTTTCTAAATAAAAGGAAACCAACCCTTGAATTGGACATCCCACATATGAACTATGAGATAAAGGAACTTCTTGGTCATTACATGTGGAATAAATTGCATTGTTTAAAAGTTGAGGACTCCAATTTGTAGTATGTGTAGTTGAAGACTCGTTAGATTCAACTGTTGATTCATCTATCACAATGTCTTCTTCAATTTAACCCATCCCATGCATTGACTCAAATAATAGATCTGGAAAAATTGAATCCTGTATAATACTCTCTTTAGGATGAAGAGATTCAAAAATGGGATGATCAATTACCTCATTTTATGTTGTCTTACCTTCAAGAATTTCATTAGCAAACTTAAACACTTCATTTTCAAATTGTAAACCGAAAGAAAAGGTGTATAAGAATTCAGTTGCCTTTTGGAGTTGATTTTTATTTTCACCTTCAACTACACAATGCATATTAACATCTTCAAAAGTGGATGCCACGTTTTCCAATAATTTGTTAGTACCTTGAGTTTCAAATTTTCTTTTGATCTTTCATCCCCAAAAGTTTTCCCAGTCTCTAGAAAATTACTACTGGAAACAATACTATCTTTATCCTTGTCATGTCTTCTCTTAGTGTAATCACTTTCATGAAGGGCAATTTCCTCTATAGACTGATACAGAGTAGGAATTGGTATATTTTCCACTTCGGACTAAACATTGATCTCATCTTCCTTCAGTGAAAGACTAGTATTTTCCTCATCCTTCATTTGGTTATGATCAATTTCATCCCTTGATAAACAACATTCCTCCTCTAACCTTAATTGATTTTCTGAATTTGTGAAAAGAGGGTTATCATGCATTTTGAATTCATTAAAATTGAAAAGAGGGTTAAAATGAATTGACCACAATTCTTTCTCCTAAAAATAATCATTCCTAGAATCACCATTTCCTTCCAAACTTAAACATATGTCCTTATTCTCCATTTCTTCAAAGAGGAAAGCTTCATATTCTGGAGTAAGAAGAGAAGTCAATTCCAAATCATTCGAACTAGCCTTAGAAAGAGAGAGTTTATCAAAAGGAGGGGGTGAAGCTAAAGATAATCTTTCCTATAGCTCATCACCTTCATCATCACTAGATGAACTGGAATCACTTTCAATTTCAAAGGAGGTATATAAATTCAAGGCTGGATCATTACAAAGTTGATCTTGTCCTTCACTAGGCTACTGCATGTTATCAAGAATTGTTAAATTCATGTCTTCTACAGTAGGGTGACATTTAACCAGAATCTTAGGAAGTGTCTTATAACTGGTTCCAAGCTTCATACTTGAACCTAATTTCCACTTACCTACGGTTATAAAATCATCTTCAACCTTCACTACCTCTAGCTGAGTTTGCTCAATCCCTTGAATTTTATCTCTTTTAAGAATTAATTGTATGTATGGTTCTAGAGCGGAAATGAATATATGGTACTGGATCTTTGCACTAGGATTTTCTAGGGCAGGAATATTTTGAAGAGACTAGTTGAAACGATAAACAAAATCCCTCATTATTTCAGTTTTGTTTTTCATGATCTGAAAGAAGAGACACAGGGTAGCTGCAATATCAATTGGGATTTAGTAATGTTAGAGAAATTTTGTCTTAAGAACATGCCACCCAATAATGCTCCCTTTTTCAATCCCTATGTACCATTTTTCCACTTTTTCAATCAGACTATCAATAAAAATCCTTACAAACACATATTCATCTTGAATTCCTAAAACTACACTTATAACTGTCATAGCCAAAATATGCTCCTCAGGATCTTGTTCATTCTGACTAGAGAATTTAGGAAACCCCTTCTGGGAACCTTGAGGTAAATCATGATATTGTGATAAAGCAAGGGGGGCAACTTGATTGCACTAGATATTTGAAGCCATAAACAAACAAACAGAGTCGCCAACTCACATGGAGTAAAATTAAGGAAAGAAAATTATTGCGGTAGATGAGTCATAGGTGAATTCTGAGGCCGATGTGCAGGTGGGTCCCTTGTTTGACGTAGTGGTGGATTTGGCTAACGATTATGATGACAAGGAGGGTCATCATAGTATTTGAATATCAGCCTTGAGGGTCGTTCAATCACAGGTACAGGCAGTCACTGGGCCCATTCCTCCTCTTCCTCTAAGACAAAATTTACTTGCATATAATCTACCACATTCCTCCTATATCTCCACGCGAATGTATTTAGTTGTGATATGATATCTTCTTATTCCACTCCAACCCAATCTAAGTCTAGCTGCAAAATAGGAAATACATTATTATGAGGAAGTGCTATCTTGCTGCATGACATGATGGAAATTGTCAGACTTTCCAACTAATTCACTCCCCAGCGGAGTCACCAAAAATTTTTTAGTAGATAGAATGGCTCTTGATAGATATATTTGAATAATGACTCCAGACCCATATTCAACACCAATTGAAATCCGCTAACAGCTCTTAAAAGTCCACAATTGCATTTGTGGCTTTTCTTTGAATTTTGTCGAGGTACGGCTCCCTCACTAGATTTTCAATGAATTAATCTAACTTAAAGAAAATGGGTGTTCTTTTAACCAGAAAGTAGAAAAGTTGACTAACACTAGCTCATAAATATGAAACTAACATGGAAGCGGAGGTCCCAGCCATTCATAATCAACACAAAGTTTAAAAACTCATGACTATCAAATCAAACTAATGAAAGTAAACCAGACTACAATAAATGAATGGCATATAGCTTATCTTTCAAAGGAGGCAGCTATATCATATGCGTAATACCAAGATCAACATACAAATCATTATTTAATTCATAACATGTACAAATTACAAGTTATTACAGTCAAATAAATGTTTATTCTTTCTTGATAACACCCCCAGGTGTATCCAAAAAATATTAAAATCCCCCATCCTCTACAATTTCAAATTTATAACATGACTAAAGCCATTGGATAGGCACCAAAGTCATTACTAAAGTAGCAACTTCTTGTATTCCAAACGTTCCTTGGGGAGTTGGTCAGAATAATCAAATTTTGCAGAGGAATAGGTATCAGCCAAGAAAACTGATCATGATCCCACTAACAGCCACCAAAGGACCAATCATTTCACCAACCATCAATGCAACACATAGGAATATCAAGCGGTGGAATGTGTGAGTTGCTTGATGGGAAATTGTAATTCAAAGCGACACAAGCCAACCATAAATGTGAATTAAATTAACATCTTATCAAGCTCAAGAGAATGCATCCATGTCTAACCAAAACTCTATAAATTCAACCAACGTCACCTTTCTTCCACAATCAGTTGCATCCAATATGGTGAGCTCTCAAAGTGATGGAAAATTTTTGAATGACTACATCGTCCTGGAGGAAATCGTGTGTAGTCCATTGTTTAGGCACACTTCGGACCAATTGAAAGAAGTCTTTATAGTGTAAAGCGAGGTGGAGGAAGAAGTGCTCTGGAGCATCCTTGGCAAGGTGTTTCTGAGCCACGCCCATGTACAAAACACAACTATGCTGGAGCGATTCATCTATATAGTCATCAAGACTTATGGTCATCGTGACTGGGGTGTGAGAGCACTAGAGCGCCTGGTGAAACCCAAATTTCATCATCATGTCAAGGTGGTGATTAACGAGTTCAGCTACTATCCTTGAAGTGGATTAATATTTGACACTATCTGCATTGCGTCTTCTATTCAGGATGAGACTTTGGAGGAGGTCGTGTCTCTATTGTGCATAGGAGTGGTGAGGAATGAAATGAAACTATTCGTACAATTCCTTCAGTCGCATGAAAATATGTTGTCACCAACTCAAATCAAACAACTGCAGATTGTCACTGAGGGCGTCTGTGTCCTGATGTTTGCTCTGTGCACCTGAGATGAAATGTCTTTTTTTGGTCTCTTTTTGTGTCCATGACCTAAATTTTGTAATCGAACCAAGTGGTTTTTGGCTATGCGAGTGCAATGTAAAAATGTTTACATATATAAATAAAATATCTCTTTTTGATACTACTTGTGTCTTTACATGCATGGCTTCATTTATTTCCTATTTCCTATTTATATCATGCTTGGAAAATGTTGGTTTCTTTTCACTATAATGCACTAGTTAAGTAATTAGACTAGCTGCAATTGAGTTAATCACTAAAACTCTTCTTAGGTGGCAAAATAGGTGGTTCACAAAACCTCATAAGACCCCACCCAGGTTCAAGATAACCTAAAGAATGTCACTTGAGGCATAGCTTGTGGGTGAAGTTTCTAAATTCTGACACATGACCCATAAATCAATTTTCCAATATTCGTACACCTACTTTTAGAGAAAAGGAAAGTTCAAAAATGGTGAGAAAACACTGCTCGGTGAAGAAAAAATAATATAAGCGGTAAAATAAGAGGTTCGACGAACATACAAAAACCCCGCCCAAGTTCAAGAAGAATAACAAAGGGCTGCCCGAACATAAATTGGGTATAAGACTTAGGCGGAAAGAAAGATAGCATCCTGAATAGAAGTTAAGGAAAACTTTATGGGTAACATGAGGATTATGAATATATTTTCATGTTTGAAATTCTTTTATATATTTTATGATGGAGGAAAGAGGATCAATTATTGACCACTTGAATGTATTCAATATGATAGTGGATCAACTAGGGTCTGTTGGTGTGAAGATTGATGACAAGGACCATTGCATGTTATTGTTGTGTTTTTTGTTGGACTCATGGGACCACTTGGTGATGGCTATTAGAAGCACAACCACATTCAAGATGGAAGATGTGGTTGCTTTGTTGTTATCTAAAGAGATGTCGAGGAAACTTTTTGAGATGGCCAAGGAGGCCCTATGTGTTCATGGTAGATCAAAGGAGAAAGGAAATAAAAAGGACAACAATTCAAAGTCCAAGTCTCTGGGAAGATCCAAGTCTCCTGGTAAAAATTCCAAGGCTAATTGCTGAAACTATAGGAAATTCAAACATTTTTAGAAAGACTTCAAAAAGGAGAAAAAGAAGAAAAGTGATAAATCTTATTATGAATCTAGTATGAAGATGGAGATGTTTTTGTTGCAACTTTGGCAATGCATGCATCAGAAGATGTGTGGTTGATTGAACTAGGTACCTCTTTCCACATGACCTCTCACAGGGGTTGGTTCTCAAAGTATGAAGAGTGTGATGATGGGAAGATGTATCTAGGTGATGACTCTCACCTGAAGATTGTTGGTCATGGAAGAGTAAGGATCTGATTCCTTGATGGTAGAGTGAGGGGGATTTATGGTGTACTACATATCCCTAGTTTGGCATGAGACCTACTCTTAGTGAGTAAACTAGGTAATGAGGAGTGCAAGGGATTTTTCTCAAGTATCGGATGCAAGATGATCAGAGGTGTTATGGTGCTTGCTAAGGTAGTTCAGAATGGCACTCTATATAAGCTAGATACATGCACAGTTCAATGCAATAGTGCTTCTACAAATTCCAAGAAAAGGGATTTGTATTCTTCATCCTTGGTGTCAAATTGAGCAAACAAGAATATTGTGGTGTCTACAACTAATGGTCATACCTTTTGGGTACCTAAAGGTGCCAATTCTTTGGAGATGAAGCTTCTAGCAAAGAAAATAATGTTGTGGCACCAAAGGCTTGGCCATATTGGTGAGAAGGGTCTTAGAGCCTTAAAAAATAAGATCCTTATTGAAGGCCTTGATGGTTGCAATCTTGAGTTTAATTTTTGAAAACTTTGTATATATGTAAAATAACACTATGTTTCATTTTATTCTAGTTCTCATAAATCTTTTAGGGCTTTGAATTATGTACATTCTAATGTGTTTGGTCTAGTTAATGTTCCTTCATTGTTTAGATCTATGTACCTTGTCTCATTCATAGATGCCTATTCTAAAAGGAAATTTGTATATTTCCTTAAAATTAAATCTGAAGTTCTTAGTTAGTTTAAGGAGTTCAAATCCTTGGTTGAAAACCAAACTAGTAGAAAAATCAAATGCTTGAGAATGAATAACGATGGTGAGTTTTGTTTCACATAATTTGATAGGTTTCTGTAAGGATAATGGTATTTAGAGACATAAGACAAATCCATACACCCCATAGTAAGATGGAGTTCCTAAGAGAATGAATAGAATGCTGATGAAGATGACTAAGAGTATGTTGATTGGTGTTGGCCTTGAACAAAATTTATGGGCTGAAGTTGTAGCTACTACATGTTACTTGATCAATAGATCTCCTACTCCTGCTCTTGTCAAAAAGACACCCATTGAAGTGTGGTCTAGCAAGAAGCCCTTGATGATACATCTCAAATTCATTGGTTGTGAGTAATATGCTCATGCATGCCTGATGTGAAGAGATCTAAGTTAGAGAACAAGGCAGTGAAGTGTATCTTCATCGGCTATGGTGTCAGTGTGAAAGGGTAGAAGCTTTGAGATCCAGTTGTAGAGAAGGTTCTCTACAATAGAAGTGTGATATTCTATGAGATTTAAAAACCTTCCATATTTGATCTACAACCAAAGATGGAAGAGAAACAAAATGGGGTAGTTAAAATTTTACCTACTAAACAGGATGGACTATGTACTCCTGGTGGACCTGATTATGAGGAGAGATATAGCAGCTCTGATAGCTCTAAAGAAGAGCCAAAACAACAACCTCAGGGGTTGAGGAGGTCTACATGAGAAAGGTGGCAACCTAATAGATTTGGGTATTCTATGTTAGACTCCAGTTGCATCTTTGCTTTGATTGCTAACATTGATGAGCTTAAGACTATTAGAGAGGCTATGTATTCTTGATGTAGATTCCTAGATGGAAGCCATAAATGAAGAGATGGGACATGATGGTAGTGTTGAGAAGCATAAGACAAGGTTGGTCGCAAAGGGATATTATCAAGTGGAGGGAATAGATTATGGGGAGATTTTCTCTCTTTTTGATAAGCTAGCATCCATCAGTTCTTATTATCACTTGCAACAGCTTAAGACTTTGAAGTCAAGAAAATGGATGTGAAGACAACTTTCCTTCATGGTGATTTGGAGGAAGAAATTTATATTTCACAACCAAAGCATTTTAAAGAGAATTTGGTGTGCAAGTTGAGAAAATGTATGTATTGTCTGAAGCAACCTCCTAGGATGTGGTATCAGAATTTTGACACCTATATGTTGTCCTTGGGATTTATGAGATCCAAATATGACCAGTGTGTCTATTACAATACTGATAATGGTCACATTCTTATTAAATTGTCTTGTATGTGGATGATATGTTGTTTATTGGGAACATGGCAAAAGTATGATTTCAGATTTGAAGTCTCAATTTTCAAGCACAGTTTTAAATGAAAGATTAACAAGGTATATTCTAGGGATTGAGATTAGAAGAGATAGAGATAACATAAAGCTTTGGTTAAGCTAGAGAAAGTATGTGAACTTTGTGTTGGATAAATTCAGCAAGACTACTTATAGACAGTTAGTTGTTCATATCATGTAGGGGATAAAGCTTTCTATGAAAGATTGTCCAAAATCTCCTACTGATATGGAGGACATGATGAAAGTTCCTTATGTGAGTGTTTTTGGAAACTTGATGTATGCTATGATCTATACGAGGCCAAATTGTAAGGAAGCTAAGGTAGTAGAACAACTTCCTATAGTAATCTTGAGAGGAGGATAATGCAAAACATTTAGATCTTTAACAATTACAAAAACTTAAATATAAATAAACATAAATATCATGCATACCACAACACAGTGATTTTACTTGGGGAAAACCATTTCGAGAGAAAAACCCCACTCCAAAATCCACCCAATATATTATTTAGAAATAAAAAAGATTACAATATACTTGCAGAGCAGGCTTCTCACAGGAGTATCACCATCCAAAGATCTACAGGCAACACGACTGTTATCAAACTCTCAAAATAAATTACAATACACATCCATAATGCAATGCCCTCATAAAATAAGGTTTCCTTCTAGAGCAAGTCAAGCCAACAAAAATATCGATTGTTAGATATGAGGCATAATGATGAATGGTCTAGATTTACAATAATAAAGTGTACATAAAATTTAGCTTTTGGGGCCACTTCCCCCTGGACCCCTAACTAGGAGGATGATCCCCCTAGAGCCCTCGTAGGGGAACCCCCCATGCCCGCTTTTGTCTTTGTATGAATAGTACCTTATGTATAAATAGTAATTTATGTAATTGCAAGGTTGAGACACATTTTCCCAACACAAACATTGCCCAAGAAGTGGGAGTCCTTAGCTAGTTTGTGGATAATCTTGGATGGGTGCCCTAGGATGTGGTTAAGAGAGTTTCCAGGTACTTCCAAGTATGCCCCATGTTTTCATGGTTATCCTACTAGACCTCGACATTCAGTGAGCATCCATAGATATGTAGATTATGATTGGTTGAGTGACATTGATGGGAGGAGATCCACTAGTGAATATGTTTTCATGATGTTTGGCGGTGTTGTTAGCTAGATGATCAAGTAGAAAGATGAAGTCACTTTGTCCACTATTGAAGAAGATTATATGGCAGCTACTCATTCTTGCAAAGAATCCATCTAGCATAAGAGACTGTGTTCATATATTGGTTTTGATGTAGGACAGGTTACTATCTATTGTGACAGCCAGAGTGCTATATGTCTAGTGAAAAACCCTACTTTCCATCCCATAACAAGGCACGTTGATGTATAGTTTCACTTTTTTCATGATACAGTGGAAGATGGAAAGGCTAACTTGGAATAGGTGGACACTTTGATGAATGTTTTGGATGCACTAACAAAGTCAATGAGCACAAAGAAGTTTAGATGATGTGTTAATTCAATGGGCCTTGCAACCTGAGCAATGATACAGAGACTCAAGAAGGTCTTCGACAAGTTGGAGAATGTTGGGATTAAGGTGTCTCAACCTTAGTGAGTCCCATTATTATTTAATTAATTATTTTCCCCTAATTTGTTCATTTAATTTATTAAATGCAATAATATTTCTTTCCAAATTGTTAAGTCATTTTGTGGGACCTGATAAGGAGTTGGCATTGTACATGAAAGGTATGAAGTGCAATATTGTGACATGTGTCACATGTGCATTCAATTCGAAAGGAAGCAAGAATTAAACCCTGTATAATGGGTGTCATGTTGGCATGTGTCAGTTGGTTTTGGAAACAAGAATTGGTGTGGTCCACTTGTGTGCAAGTTTATCTCTTTAGAAAAGTGAAGGAAAGGGAAGGTGACACTTGTCACCTAGGCACTCATTTGAGCATTGAAAATTGTAAAAACTTATAGGAGGTGCACCTGGATGCCGTGTAGCATGTTGAATTTTTTATTGAAGCTTGGAGAGGAAGCTTTATTAAGGGAGGCTGAGTTGTCACTCGAAGTGACTAGGAGTTGTGGGTGAGTTCTATTTTGGCAAAAAAAATGATTTTCTCTATGGGGTGCCTTGTATGTAAGGTTGCTTGATTTTTGGACCTACAATCCTTGCATGTGCTTTCATGTTGTTGCATATGCATGCATTTTTTATAGATTACTAATCATGTCACTTGGGACTCGTGCATATTATCAATTTCAGTTTGCATGTATGCAAGAGACTAGGGAATTGACACATGGCAAAAATCAATGCCCATCTATGAGATGTATTTATTGATGCCTTAGTGCATTTTTTGTATGAGCTGGATTGTAATTTTTTGAGATATGCTATCAAATTCACTCTAGATTTGTATCATAGTGAAACTACACCTACAAGAGCATAAACTATGCACATTGTATTGTAATTGCTTTTACTGGAAATACAATTGATCTGTGCTTTGGTGTGGATTTTTCTCAAAAGGGTTTTCTCATGTAAATTTTGTGTTATGTGTTTTAATAGTTTAAATCTGAAATAACTCAATGCATGCGAAATCTTAAAGGTCAACTATAGAATTAAAATATTTGAAACAAATTTTTCCAACCTCTTCCCTTATTGATTTCCATTAGGGAAGTGTTTCTACACTTTACCTTTCTTTCATCTCTCTCTCACACAAAAACACACACACACACCTTTATCTCCCATACTACCCTCCCTCCCTCCCTCATTCCCCTCTCTACTTCTCTCTATATCTCCTCACCCTCCCTCCCTCTCTCACACACACACATGTCTCCCTCTCTCCTCTCTATCTCTTCTCTCCCTCCCTCTACCTACCCCTCTCTCTCTACCTATACCTCCCTACCCTTTCTTTCTATCTCTCCACTTCATCTCTCTCTTCCCCCTCTTTCTCTATCACTCTCTACTTCTCTCTATCTCACCATTCTCTCTCCCTCTCTCTTTGTCACTCTCTCCTCTCTCTCTCTCTCTTTACCACTCCCTCTCTCCCCTCTCTCTCTCTCTCTTTACCACTCCCTCTCTCCCCTCTCTCTCCCACCCTCCATCCTTCCCTCCCTCTCTATTTATCTCTATATCACCTATCCATCTTTACATCTCCCTCCCTCTCCTCTCTCCAACCCTCCCTATCTCTCTCCCCTTTTCTCTCTCTAATTCCCTCTCTCCTAGACCCTCCTCCCTCTCTACTTCTATATAGTAAATAGGTAATGAGAAAGAGATAGAGAGAGGGGGAAGAATGGAGAGAGAGGTGAGATAGATAGAATTAGAGATGGAAGGAGCGAGAAGAGAGGGGGGAGAAGGAGGGAGGGGGAGAGGTGAGGTAGAGTAGCGAGGGAAGGAGATATTGAGAGAGAATGATGGGGGAAGAGGGGGAGAGAGGGAAGGAGGAATAAAGGGAGAGTTAGGGAGGGAGAGGTGAGATAGAGAGTAAATAGGAGAGAGAGAGAGAGAGAGAGAGAGGGAGAGAGATAGAGGGAATTATATAGGGAAGGGGAGAGGGAGGGAGGAGGGAGGGATAGATCTAGGTGGGATAGAAAAAAGTAGAGAGGGAAGGAGAGAGAGGGAGGGAGGGAGATGTAAAGAAGTAGAGAGGGAAGGAGGGAGGGAGTGAGGGAGAAGTGAGATAGAGAGAATGAGAGACAGATTAAGGTGAGATCTCTCTTCCCTCTCTACTTCTCTTTCTCTCCATCTACCATCTTTCTCTCACTCCCTCCTTCCCTCTCTACTCTCTATCTCAACATTATCTCTATCATTCTCTCTATCTAAATTCTTTCTCTCCCCCTCCCTCCCTCCCTCCTTCCCTCTCTACTTCTCTATATATCCCTCCCTTCCTCCTTCCTTCTCTACTTATCTCTATCTCACTACTCTCTCCCTCCCTCTCTCTCTCCTCTCTAATTCTATCTATCTTACCTCTCTCTCCCTCCCTACTCCCTCTCTCCCCCTCTCTCTATCTCTCTCTTTCCCTATCTACTTCTCTCTATCTCTCTCCATCTCTACCTCACCCTCTATCCTTCCTGCTAATGACAATTTTATTCGTAACAATGGAGCAAATAAAATCCTCACAGAAAAACCAAGAATAACCTATCTTTACATGAAAGACTAAACTGGAGCAACCTAAAAGTCTGGGTAAAAGGGAAAGGTTGACTTAGCTTAATCCCAAGGCTCTAGTAGTCAGGTCTTGACCATACTAGGTTTGCTTTAGGGTATGATGTGATATTGTTGTTAATCTCAAGGGGTCTATGGTTATCTTTGGTTTCTTTAAGAATCGTAAATATCAGATAAAAGCTTTTCAGTTCGAACATTAAAAAAATTCATGAAATCAATAGATTTGCAATAATATTTCATGAATATCAAATAATTTTGCTTTCACTTAAGTAGATTTAGCTTTAAGCATTTAGCAATTTCATAGAAACAAAAGATTTTCAATAATATTTTCATTCATTCATCTCTTTTTTAAAACATTTTTGAAATTTAACATCTAATCTAAAATAAAGCATCAAAATACTAAAAAATAAAATTTCTCCTGGGTATTCTCCACGCATCCCCAAGATTTAATCAAATCAAAGAAAATGGCTCTAACTTAACTAGATTGCTTCAAAGCTAGGCATAGAATGGTGCGAGCTTTTAAAGAGAGGGGTTTAGTTTGGACATCGAGTAGGTTCTATATGCACCCTTAAAAGACATAGCATACAATCTTGTTAGGCTAAATGAAAAAACCAGCTACAAAAGATACATGAGATAGGTAACTATCAAATTAGCTTTGATATTTATTAAGATCTATATGCATACAATTTTTTAATCTGGAATGATTCAAAAAATAGGAAAAAGGAACAAAACTTAGAGAATTTTTGGCTCTTCCGACATCCACAAATTTTGAACTTAAAAATAAAAGTAAAGCAGGTAACGACCTTTTATAGGAACAAGGCCTCAATAGTTAAAACTTAAAGTCCATCAAGAGAATAAAAAATAAAAAATCAAAATGTAGCACGTGGCATATGCTAGTTGTCATTATAATCTTCTAAACAATGTCAAATCTTTGACTCCTTCAACAACAAAAACCTTCAACTCCAAACTCTAGTACGCAACACTCCACGAAAAACAAGGCTATCTGCATTCCTTAGAATACCGGATGGGAGACTTCTACCGGGATTGGGAGCAACCTACAAAACTAACTTCAATAATATGTCTTTATGACACCTCTGGTATCCGATATCTGGTACTTTCTTATATCATCTCAAGTTCTGGTTCTAGGAACCCCTTTTCACCTTTCTTCAGCTGATACTCTTGGAAAGCAGTTAATATCTGATGCATACACTCTTTTGAAAGTCCTTGGATTTCCTTCCAACTATACTTGAGCCTAGTATAGTCTTCTGATATCTGGAGGATGTTTGCATTCCTCTACATTTTCTCTATTTCATAACTGACTATAGTGTTTCTACAATGTATGATCTCATCAATAACCTCTTGGTTTAACAACTAAACAAGGTATTTATTTATTCTTTCAATCCATTCCTAAAAAGATTTTGCTTCTTTACCCTCTTGTCCTAATGTTCAGGGTTCACAATCTTGTTGTGCTAACACTTCAATGAAATCTTGATCTTTATCAATCAACTTACTATGCACTTCTCGGTGACCTTTTTAAATTCTTCTATACATTGTACTAAAGTGTCACCTTCCCAACTTAACTGTTTCTTCCATTTTTCACATAATGGGACTTCTTGCTCTAAGATTATCTTTTCTCTTATCAATTCTTAGAAATCTGTTTGAATGAGAGTTTCTACATTTTTCCTCTCAACATCAACCTGTTCCTAGTGAAATCTGGATTCTCCTTCTAATCTTTTCGATTATTCAAACCAACGATATGCTTCCTTGTACTTCTTGATTGCATCTGTAATGAGTTCTTCTCCTTGCCTTACCCAATACTCAATCCATTCTTCAAATACATTCATCTTATGGTGAATTCCTACTATGGCATCCATCTGCTCCTGTGACATGAGTACTAGATTCTAAGGTAATTTAGCCTGTGCTTGACCATATTGGATTAATGATTTTACAAAATTCTCTAGGCTAGCAATCCGTTCTTTCAACTCTCTTTTCTTTTGTTTACTTTTTTGTACCCTGGCAACAGTTTCATCCAAATTCATCTTCATTTCTTCTAATTCTTGCGTCTAATATGAGTTTCCAACTTTAATACTTGTTATTTTATACTCCTTAGGCATTATTTCATGTATTTTTTTATCTACTACCAAAGTAGCTATATGGAGTGTTTTGCCTCCATCTGTATTTTCTTTTGCATGGCAAGTTATGTTTTAGCTCTTCGCCTAGGCTTAGGAGTCTCTGCTTCTTGCATTAAACTTTTAAGATCCAGAGGTACCAATTCCACTTCCAATGGGGAAGCTAATTTTCTGATTAACCAATCAGGTACATCTTCATTTTTCTCTACCTATGTAGCATTTTTTTGTTCCTAGTTTTTAGTATGCTCAGGAACTTCTTCTCTTACATTTTCAACTTTATATGTTACATCCTCTGAAATTAGAACATCTTAAGTATTCTTTGGCATAGATTCTAGATTACCGGGATTCAACAAGTTGTCTCCTCGATTCTAAGACTTGTATTTTCCTATTTAGATAGGTGTTCAGTATCAATTCCTTGGACATCACCTTCTTCATATCATGTCACATCAGGATTCTCTTTATCTTTGACCCTATCACTTGAAGTCTATGAAGGTTCTTTATTTTCAATCTCAACCTAGTCCTCCTTTGACTTTTCATAAACTTGCAGTTTTTCAATATCATTTTGATGATTCCCTAGTGAAGGTTGGGAATCAAAGGTACCTTCAATAACAATATCATCAGTAGGAATCTATTCTACAATCTCCCCTATTTCCATTTCAAGAACTTCAAAGTTCCCCACCTCTAAAGTGAGTGTTCCTCTTATGAATTCTTCTTCTTCAACATTCATAGGAATTGACCCTATATCTAGAATCTCTTCCACCACTAGTTGTACCATGGGCTTATCTTTAGATTTATTTTCTTTTACTCGCTCCCACATGGCACCCACTTTATTCATTTGTTCTTTAATTTGAGCTTCATCTAGCTCATAAACTTCATCTAAAACCACTGGATTTTTTCCTAGTGTCTGTTTTATAGTAGCCATATTAACTGAAAGGGGAGAAGTAAATAATGTTGTAGATCTTTGAGATGTAGACCTTGTCTATGTACCAATATTCTCTATCCTCCCTGCCTCTTCATCAATCATAGGCTGGGTCTTTGGTTTTGTTGTGGAAGAAGATGTCACTTTTGACTTGACTTTTGTCTGAACCTTACCTAGTTCAACTTCTTTATGTTGACCAATTGGTTTGAATGAAACTCCTTGGCTTGGAGCCTCAGGATTTCTTTCTTCAATATGTATAGCAACAACTACTTTACCAACTTTTCTCTTTTTCTTGGAAGGTTCCCCATGCTCGGGCTCATTTTCTTCTCTTTGTTTCTTTCTTGTATCTTTTGTGTATGTGGGCCTTATTCCTTCTTTTCTTAAAGCTTTACAAAAAAATCTATCCAATGTTGAGTCTACAATAAAATTGGCTCAGAGAATTCATCAACATATTTTATTTCTTTAATTTCATAATCTAGATCTGGAATAGGTTCATCATAGACTATGCTTTCATTATAAGCCTAATTCAACACTTCACCATCATCTTCCTCCAATTGATTTGGAATATCATGAATCTTGAGAATTCATGTAGATTGTAATGACAATCTTTCATATTTCCTTTTCCTTACTTTATGCTCGTCATCACAATTGAGCCAATAGTCTTCTAAATGTTGAACATGAGCATGTTTACTAGCTATATTCTTTGCAATATTCCCTTTTGGGTCATAATTCTTTCTTCGGAGTGGAAAGTACTCCAAATTGTACATATTTAACTCCTCTTCACACAGACTGGCTACACTAATTGCATTGCATTTGTAGTTCCCTATTACAATAAGAAATTTAAGAGAAACCTTCTTATGAGCCACATTGTAAAGAGATTGGGATAGCTTCAACTATCTTACCAATTCCAATAACCCTATTTTATTTGTAGGGTACCTAGGAAGTATGAAAGGATATCCTTCAAACCCTTCAACTCTAATGTAGGTGAAAGTGGGAAACTGAATGTACCAACCTCTAACCTATTTAACAACACTATGTTTCCAAAGACAATCTTTTGGTTTTATCGCCTTCTATTATTCTAACCAACTTCATGGAAAACACATCATTAACCCTCTGATAATGCTTCTTGTATTCATGAATAGTAATTTGGGGTAAATGAGCATATATCAGACTGTTTCCTACTTCTCTTCCCAGATTACCAATTCTTTTCAACCCTTGCTTGTTTTCCCTTAAGGCACATGAGTAGATCACGCATGAAGACATAGAAAAACATCTTGAATTTGGAAATCCCTTTATCTAATCATGCAATTTGTCACTAATAATTCCTCTCCAATGCATTGGCATAGGGCATTTCATTAATTTAGCTATGATTACAAACATCCATCATTTGAATTTATTGATATCTCATAGTCCAACTATCCTACTTAGCATAGTTATAATATCTTGAACATCTGGTTTGAACATCAACCTTAGAATTGGCTTTGTCTACTTTGTAATTTCCTCCTGACACCATTGGGTACTCATAATTTTCTTATTTTGTTCTTTGGCACTTAGGTAAGTCTTATTTTTCATCCTCATATCTATAGGGTACATCTAAGTAAATGTAGGAATCCCAAATGTATATATAATTCCTTTCTCGAAGAGATCCACATAAGTTCTTCCCTCCTCAACGATTCTTTTATTTGGGTTGTAGTAGTTTAAACATTCCATAACCAGTTTAGGGGCCTCCATTGCTAGCGGAAACCCTCCTGCTAAAAGTAACCCACTTGCTATGAAATTATTTGTACATTGAGAGGCATTTTCTTATCATTCCCATGCGAGGAATTCAACATCAGAGGACCATCCCATATGATTATCATTAGCTATCCCACCAATCGGTACAACTTGTGAAGTATAGTATTTGAACTCATTTTTTGGTCTTGCTTCAGAAGTACTCATTTTTTCCGGTGTATTCTACATTTTTAAATATGTGCCTTATGTGCAAGTTAGGGTTAGATTTAATCAGTTATCTTTAACAATTCATAAAACTTTCAATTCACCATTCAATTAAATTTATATCAAAATAATCAACATTTCAGTTATTAAGGGGAATACCATTTTCTCAAGATTTTCATGCATAAAAATAATTGACAGAATTTCTATTATTCAAGACATACCTAGTTTTGCTGATGATGACAATCTTTTCAGAATGTAACCTTGAAACCCTTGGTAGCTATATTCTTAGTTTCTTGAAATTTACCTTTCCTTGTGCGCCATAGTATCAGTCTTGCTCATTCAATGTCCTTTGAAAATTTGTAGTAAGACGTGAAGTAGAGTGTTATAAAATCAACTGCATGCTCAAGGTAGTGCGAAGTATGTGTGTATTTTGCCACCTTCATTAATTACCTGTTACAATGCATTAATTTCTCGAATAAAGGTACAATCATGGCGGATTAGGGTTCATATTATGAACACCTTGGTTTCTGTGTGGGCTCACTACTAGAGGAAAAGACAGTGTGAAAAGCTTATGTGGCACTCTTGTGTCACTTTGATTTTTATGAGGAAAATGCCTTTAAGATACATGATCATTTGTGATCATCGAGATTTGACAACCTCTGATACCAAACCTTGGAAAGATTACCAAGAATCAGGACACTTACCTCCAAGCTTTGTAAAAGACTAGGAATAGAGGGAGGAACCGGGAACCAAGTTCAAGAAAGATCAAAAGTGAGTCAAACATTTCATAATAAAACCTCCCATTTTCAACCTCCAGAAAAAGAAAAGAAAAGCAACCATTAGACTAACCAATGTAGGAAAAAATGCGACTATCGGGATTGACAACCTCTGGTTGGCGACTTACTAGGTGAGACTATGACCAATCAAAGATACAACATCTTTGACACAACTGCAACAACTCCGAGATTCTAGTTTCCAGTAAACTGATAAAGCTTTGTGAAAATACTGAGACATTGAATCCAAGAAAGAAAAGGGACTTAAGCAAAGACCAAGCAAATTGAAATGAAACTTGCAATTTTACCAACCCCCCCAAAAGCAACAACAAAGCAAGTGAAAGTGAGAGGAAAGAAAAAATAAAATAGGGGTCCACATTTTTCCAAGAAAAAAAATGGGGCATGTTGTGAGACCACACAACAAATAGCAACCAACAAAACTAAACAAAAAAATAGAAAGTTAATTTTGGATCTAACAACCATTCTTCAACTTTTTAGAGTCTTCTAATTATAAACACCTAGATCTTCATTTCAATATTCCAATTTCACTTTAGTTGGCATACAATATTAAGTGGTTCTGAGCTCATGTGTGTGCAAATGGTTATTTTTCGCCACAACAAACTTAGAGCATACCAATGATTTACATTGACCTACATAATTTGGCAATTCCATTTTAAGCCAATCATGGATAGAGCCTTGCTTCCAATCAAGTGTCCATAGCCCCGACAAGGTTATCTCTGTAATTCCCCCAAACATAGCTCTACTACCAGCCAGGTGTCTATAGCCCTGGTAGATATATTTGGATATCCTAAAAAGTTTTTTTTTTATTGATATTTCATTTTTCTTTTGATATTTCATTCATAGCTCATTTCAACTTGCAAGCAATGAAGCCCACTATCAAGTTGACCTAATTACAGTGGTAGCAAAGGTAGCCTTTTGATTTTTCACCCAATGCATTAAATAATTGCTATCCCAAATTTCAGTAGAATGATTTAAAATATAGGCATTTGTAGCACAACATCAACTGAATGATTTATGCTAACTGAAGTAAAAGGAACCGAACAATTCCCCAATCATCTATAATTAAACGACTACTTCCAGTCAAAACATAGATCAAATTTCTAGAATTGGCCTTCTATTATCATGTTCACCTTCAAAGGTTGCCAACAAAACAAACAAAACAAAGCAACAAATGACTATTTACAAAACCTACTTACAAAAACTATTTACAAAAACTAATTACAAAAACTATGCCTGGAAATAATGCTTCAGAAATTGCCCATTGACAGGTAATGGGACATCTTCTCCAGTCAAATTTTTAAGTCTATAGGTGCTATCACCTAAAATTTTAGAGACTTGATAAGGACATGTTCATAACTTGTCAAACTTACCATGCTCACCTTTACATTCATGGGCTTTGTCCTAGTATAAGACTAAGTCAGATATTTTGAAATTTTTTAATCTATCCCTTTTGTCAAACCATCGTTTTACCATAGATTGATGCCTAGAAAAATTATCTGTATCTTGGATACACTTTTCGTCTAAATGCATTAATTGCAACAGTTGAGCTTTAGTTTGATCATCTAATCCAATATATTCTTGAGAAAAATTCCAAGTAGGGATTTCAAATTTATTGGCTATATAGGATCTATCCCATAAACTAGGTGGTAAGGAGAATTCCCAAGCGCATATTTTATCCTAGTACGATCTACCCAAAGGGCGAATTTTAATAAAGAATTATATTCTCTAGGATTCTTTTCAACCATTTTTTTAATTATATCCAACATATTTTTGTTTGATGACTCTGCTAGTCCATTTGCCTGTGGATAATAGTTAGATGAGAATTTTAATGTTATACCATATTCAAATGTCCAATTGGAAAACTTTAATGAGGAAAAAGCAGGGCCATTGTCACATACCAGCACGTATGGTACTCCAAACTTGGTAATAATGTTTTCCTCCAAAAAATTGATTACCACCTCTGTGGTACATTGTTTGCTAGGACATGCTTCGGTCCATCTAGTGCAATAATCTATAGCAGTTAATACAAACCTGTGACCTGTGGATGACAGAGGATTGATAATACCAATGAAATTCAGTCCCCATTATGAAAAAGGGTAAATTTCCATCACCGGTTGTAATGGCTGATTATTAAATATTCCTTTATCTGTCACAGTTTGACATGTATAACAGTGTTTCACGTGTTCATATGTATCCTTAAAAATCATTGGCTAGTAATAACCAACTCTTAGGATGAGGTGTGCATTGGCTAAAGATGCTCCATGAGTTGTTCTGAACTTATCATGCAATTCCTGTAACACTTCATTTGTTTCCATCCTATTCAAAAATCTTAAATAGATTCCTTCATGATTTCTTTTGAATAGAGCTCCTTCTTAATCATGTAACTTTTTGATTTTATCTTAAGGGATCTTCTTTGATTTCTTTGCATATGATCAGGGCAAGTATGGTTAACTAAATAATGCCATATATCTGAATACTAATCTTCTTGATCTTTTACATCCAAAGTATACTATTGGCTAGAGATCTATGTATCTATCTCTGTAATAAACTTAACCAAGGCTTGTCCCTAGACCAACTTCATGGGTATAATTTCTAAATCAAACTCTTGCAAAATTGTAACCCATTTAGCTCTCTTTTCCTGATCTTTCTCTATGTTAACAACATTTTAACTGTTGCATCTGGGACAATAGCTTTGACTATACCTCTGAGAATGTAATGTCTGAATTTTCATTCTACTTTAATCAAAGCAAAGGCTTGTTTCTCAACATTTGTGTATCTTAGCTCTGCTTCTTTAAATGGAGCACTCATAAAAGCAATCGACTTTTCTTCTTTGTTCTTTCCCTTCTGTGTTAGTATTGTTGCACAAGTATGACCAAAAACAAAAGAGTAAATATAAAAAGGTTTAACATAATCTGGACTTACCAGCACCAGTGCTTCCACAATTACAACTTTTATATTCTTGAAGGCAAGCTTAGCTTCATTTTTCCACTCTATTTTTGCATCTTTCTTCAACATATCATTGAGTGGTTTTACTATCTCGGCAAATCCGGTGATAAATTTCTAGATGAAATTTATCTTACCGAAAATTGACTTCAATTCTTTTTTACTTCCTGGGGGATGTAATCTAAGTAACGCATTCACTTTGTTTGGTTCTATTGAATACCTCTTTCAGAAATAATGTGTCCCACCAATTTACCTTTAGTCACCCTGGAAATATATTTCTTAGGATTCAGTGAACCTCTGTAAGTTTCGCACTTTTGCAATATTGCATTGAGATCCCGGACATGATCTCCTCTATTCTTTGAAAATACTGTGAGGTCATCCATGTAGATGATAATACATTTTCCTATCAAATCCCGAAAAGCATAATCCATAGTTCTCTGAAATGTAGTTCTGACATTTATCAATCCAAATGGCATCCTTCTGCAAGCAAAAGTACCCCACTTCATGGTGAATGTTGTCTTCATCCGATCTTCCTTTGCTACCATTACTTGATTATATCTAGGGAATCCACCCAAAAAAGGCATCATCTGTGAACCATTGATGATCTGTAACACTTCTTCCAATGAAGGTAGTGCATAATTATCTTTCTCAGATGCCTTGTTAATATTTTGGAAGTCTACGCACAACTATATGTCTCCATTCTTCTTCTTGATGAGTACCAAGTTTTCCACCCAAGTAGAATGTTTGATAAGAAATATTATTTGGGCTAACAGAAGCTTTTGGACTTCCTTTTAGATCAGTGGTTCTAAGAATACATTTACTGGTTGTTGTTTCTATTAGAAAGGATTTACATCAAGCTTTCGTGGTATTGTATAAGTGATGATGGAAGTATCATAAGTTTTCAAGTCTTCATATGTCCATGCTATAACCTTCCAATAATCCCTAAGTGCCTGAGTGATATTTCTTCTTTCTTCTTCAGTACACATCTTTCTTATAAGCACATTCTTAGGATCTTCTTTAGTATGTAAATTGTACAATTCAGATTGCCCTCCATCACTTTGGGACAAAGATCTATTTCAAACAGTCGTTCCAAATCAATTATCCCTTTCAGAATACTATTATATTTAGCCTGAGCTAATTCTTCATCTTGAATCTCACTATCGGGGTGATCTATTTCTTCAATTATTTGTGCTTCGAAGATACCAGAAATAGTAATGAATTCTAATATGTGTCGGTCATCTTCAAACACATACAAATTTGTAACATTATCAGGAACTAAGGATAACTGCACTAATTCAACTGTAAATATTCTCAAATCTAAAGCATATAAAGGTTCTAGAGCACTGGCAGTAGTAGCTAAAGCATCGACTCTTTGATTAAATCTTTGTGGAATGTGAGTAATGTTGATAATATCAAAATATTCTATTAAATCCCATACTTTATGTCGGTAATTAGACAATCGCTTGTAATGACAAACGTATTGCTTTCGAACTTGTCTAACTACCAATTCGGAGTCACCAAACACCTTAAGAATTTTAAAATTATTCTTGATTGTGAGTATCAAACCATGAATGAGGGCTTTATATTCTGCCATGTTGTTAGTACATTGAAATTGCAATCGATAAGCAACAAGAAAAGATTTACCTTGCAAACTGATGAGTTCAACTCCAATTCCAATTCCTTGTTTCAATTTGTATGCATCAAACTTAAGGATCCAAGCTTGATCGTTAGTAACTTCAAACTTACCATTCTTAAGAGTTGTCGAATTAACATTTTCATTTCACATAACCTGGACTTTACCTCTGTGTATTTCTGGTTCAGACCTTTTGATCTTAGCATGTTCTAGACAATACTGGTTCTCAATTTTGTGAATTATTTCCAAGAACATCATGCAACTATCTTGTGAATGTGTAGAATTGTGAAACCTACACCAATCCTACAACAAAAAACTTTTTAGTGAAATTTTAATTTTACTGCTCTTTCGAGCTTCTATAACAATATTATTCCAAAATTTATCGTAATGACTATTTTCTTCTTCAGAAGAATCAAAATCTGATTCAATTAAAACATCAGTTCTAGGAGTTATTTGATTATTCTCTTTAGCATTGCATGTGAACACTTCTTCTATTTTAACTCTTGAGCTTCAAATTTTATAAACCCCTGGTTCTACATCAATATATAGAATTTCATTTTTCTGATCATAATCAGTGATCATGTATTTCATATGTGGTTCTCTCTCAATTCTAATTTGATTAGGAACTCCTTTCCATGGTAACCACATATGTGAGAAATCCATGGCCATGTATCTATTCAAAGTATTCGACCAATCCCTACTTAATAATATCGTAAATATTAGGTATCTCAATGACCTGAATATCTATATAATACTAAATCCTGGGATCCGACGCTAGCTACATATGAATATTGGTTAACTCTCTAGCTACATTTACTTCAGCTTTGTCAATTTGAGTAACTTTCTTTAGAGAACTTGCTAGAGTTAACCCTAGTGTTTGACATATGGACAAAGGCATCACATTATTAGACACTCCAGAGTCTACTAGACAGTTATGAATATTTTTACCGAATATTCTCAGTGTGAGTAAGAATGGCGAGGATTCTAATTTTCCTTTCTAAAAGGATACTTGTGCATCCACCATAGGAACAATGTTCTTGTCTTTTGCCTTAATAAAATTATCTTTCATCTAAGATTCTCTAATTTTGCTTTCCCTTGGAAGATCTTCTAAAGTATTCAAGAAATCTTTTCCGATCACAGGTGTTTTGAGCAATTCTAATAAAGAAAGGCTATTTTTTTACCTTTTTTATTTCTTCCACTAAATAATTAGTCAATTTTTTTTATCAACGAAATCTACCTTTTCATTTTGTGAAACATTTGATGAATTATATTGAGATGTCGCCTTAGGTAACCCTAGAGTATTGCTCGATTTATCATCCAGTGGAGTGTTAAAGTTGTTAGGTAAAATTGACGTGGTCAACGGCTCGTTGAATTTATTTCCACCATTTGTGTTACTTCTTAGGTTATAACTATTTCCTTTATGATATTGTTGAAAAGCATGTATTTCGTCAACTTCATCGTGAGGTTCATTTTCATCTTGATAAGGAAACGTGTATGTTTCTAAAGTCATGGCTAAACTATCTCCTTCATATTCATGAGTATGACTTCTAACAACAACAGGTGACAAACACGTTTGTAACTTTCAAGGACCAAAGCAGAATCATATCCTGTTGGAACTAATTCATTTCCCTTAGGAGGATGAGAGTCGCACTCTTCATTGTAGTGTGTAACAGCCAAAAAAATATTTGAAGCAATTATAAACTGTGAACAATCCACTTTAGAATGAGCATTTTTATTATGAATTCTACCCCAATTATTCATCACAAGGTTAGCTAAATTCACCTTTGATGTGGATCTATCATTAGAAGGATTAGTGTTATCTAAAGGTGTGGATATTCCTCCATTATTTGATCGTGTGTTCCAAGGCCTAGTTGGTTTAGGAGCATTGTACGCTCGACTTTGTGAATTTTGATTAGTATTTTGAGAATAAAAGTTTTGATTCCTTAAATGTGTAACCTTTATGGTTAACCTTTTGAGTTGAGTTGTGATTTCTCTAATTTCTTCCTTATCATCTGGAATTTTAACATTTTGACTCTCTTGAGTTTGTGAGAAGAAATAATTTCCATTAGGATGTAGCTCTGTGATAGCTGGACCAGGGTGAGGGACTAAATCTTGACTATTTCCTGGTTGAAAGAAAGTGTTTTGAGGAAATGTCCCATTCTAGACCACTAAAGAAAAAGAATTAGGAATCATTGGATGATTTAAAGGGACTCCATTCACACTTGGGATAGGATAATTATTCAATCCATTTCTACCATTTGCAGATGATCCACTTCTGAGGTGTTTCATTTCTAAATTTACACTTACGGCTTCAACATAGGCTTCTAATAGAGTAGTGGCAGGATTTTCCCTTCACTTCACAAATCTAGCAGTTAAAGGATCTACTATTGTATAATAAACCGCAATGGCAGACAAATTATCCACTACATAAGGTGCTTGTAGCCTAGAATAAGCCTTCTAGAACCTATCAAATGTAAAAGTTGTTATAGGTTCACCATCGAACCTCTTGATTTGAGCAAACTAGTGATATAAAAAGGTAGGATCAACTGGTGTTCTAAATTTGGCCAAAATTTGACTTTCCATATCTTGCCATGATCTAACTAAGTTACAAGGTAGGTTGATATATGTAGAAACCCCTGTTCTCACTACTTTTGAAGACTGCTTGTTTTTTTGTGTATTTTGGTTTTTTTGTGTTTTTGGCAATAAAGGAAGAATGCGATTTTTGAAAGAAATGAAATACAATCTCTAAAAAATGAAATAAGGACTAGTCTAACATTAATAGACTCTGAAAACAATAACTATTGATTATATTATTTTTCCCAGCCATTACAATAAGAGATCTCTGACATGCAGACAAAGATAAGACAAAAAGCAATTCAAAAACCTGATTTGCAGCCGCCTAGGTGAAGCTTGAATAGTACAGCCAGATCCAAATACTGATTTTCCCTTGCTTGTATTCATCTGGAAAACCTCCACTTGCCTGGGCGTTACAAATGATGAAGAGAAAGAGCTGAGAGAAGAGGCGTTTTTGGGTCTAGATGTAAGGACGCCTTCTTCTGAAGATGGTACGGCCTCCAAATGGCAACAGACTAAAAAGTATGGCCTTTATTGACTTGTACGGCTCTTGATAAATGAGTCTAGATCTTGGCAAATAGATGCCTAAGAATGAAGATCCCTTCCGGATGAATTCCAAGCTAAAAACCCTGAATGATGCAACCTTTGAATAATTCTATGATAACCTCTGAATGAAGCTACCTCTCTGAAAGCAATAAATCAGCTGATATTTCATAGCCTCTGAACTGCAACACTGAAGATGGCTCGTTCTCCAATGCCTGAAGACAACTGAAACCCTTGGCTCCGTTCTCTAGAAGAATACTTGATCAAATTTCGATTTCATAACATAATGAGCTCTTCACAATGAAAATTCCTTATATTCTCAAGAGGGTCAACTTTTTCCTCAAAAGGCATCATTTAAATAAAAGTTGAATTTCAACTTTTTAATTTTTCAATAGTCTCGACGCACTTTTAATTATAAAATATAATTGAAAAGTGGCCCCTCTTCAATGTTGGTCGACCCCTTTAGAAATCACTTAAGTTATAATATTAAATAATATTATAACTTTATAACATAAGCTTCAAAATAATTAATATTTAATCTAACCATTAAATATTAATATCTTCCTCAAAATACGTCTGATTAACGAACCGTCTGAAGCTGGAGAATAAGTGATTGAATTTGCACACGGTCAAACCATATTGCTAAAAATAGCAGGGGTGCTCCGCTGAGTGACTTAACTTACTAAAAATAGCAAGTCAAGCAAATGATGTCCGAAGCCCGAACGAAAGCCAAACTATATGATTCTATCAACAGGAACCAAACCAAGCCTCAATCAGACCCTCTATCCACTCTATCAGCCTATGAGGGTCACATAATAGGCTAATCCTACTCACTAAGAGATGTCAACTGGAAGGGGACATGACAGTCTGCCCCTCCTGAAATTGCTTGTCCTCAAGCAATCTCAACTCCGGATGTTGCAAAATCTCCTCGCTCTCCCATGTAGCATCCTCCACTGGTAAATCTCTCCATTTCACCAAATATTCCCTAATAGTCCTCCTACACAACTGTCTCTCTCTGAACTCTAGGATAGACTCAAGTACTAAAATCAACTTTCCCTCATCATCTAAGGGAGGTAAAACTGCTGAAGGTACCACACGGTGTCCCAATGCCTTCTTAAGACGTGACACATGAAAGACATTATGGACCTTGCTATCTGCCGGAAGCTCTAGCTCATAAGCCACCTCTCCAACACGCCTCAATCCTGAAAGGACCATAATATCGTGGCTTAAGCTTCTCGAACCACTCTTCCTAAGAGTAGACTGACATAGGGCTGTAGCATGAGATAAACCATGTCTCCCACCTCAAACGATCTCTCGTCCTCTTCCGATCTGCGTACTGCTTCTACTGATTTTGTGCCTTGGTAATATTCTACTTGAGAGCCCTCATAGTGTCCTGACTCTCCTGCAATAATTCTCCAGCACTCGGCACTCTACTGTCACTCAATAGCAAATCCAGGAAACTAGGCGCCTCATAACCGTACAACGCCATGAAGGGGGACATCTGAATGGTCATGTGGAAGGTATTATTATAGCAATACTCACACAAATATATCCACTTGACCCACACCTTTTGCTACCCTGCAATGTAATTCTTGAGGTAACCTTCCACCCATTTATTCACTATCTTCATCTGACCATCGGTCTGCGGGTGGTAACTGGTGCTCGGTGTAAGCTCGGTCCCACAAAGTCTGAACACCTCTTGCCAGAAGTGACTCAAGAACAGACTATCCCTGTCGCTCACTATGCTCCGAGGCAACCCATGTAGTCTAAAAACCTCACAGAAGAAGACCTCTGCTACCTATGTAGCTGTGTAAGTGGTGGTGATCAGAAAGAAGTGGGTATACTTCGTCAGTCGATCCACAACTACATATATACAATCCCATCCCTGGGCTTTGGGCAAGCCCGTAATAAAGTCCATCGATAGGCATTCCCACTTCCTATCAGGAATCGGAAGTGGCTGCAATAATCCTGCCGGATACGTGTTCTCCTGCTTGTTCTGCTGACAAACAGGGCACTCACACACATACTGAAGAACATCTACCTTAAGTCCTTTCCATGTAAACCTCTCTCGAATCTGCCTGTATGTTTTGAAGTACCCGGGATGTCCTATTGTGGGCACATCATGAAAGGCTCACATAATAGTGTTCTTCATCTCAGATCCTGGGATCAAGAAAATCCTATTCTTGTAAATGATCAAGTCATTCACAAGTGTATACCTGGTGTCCACCATAGATCCCTCAACAATACTGGATGCCCAAGTATCCTTGGCATACTCTGCCACAATCAAATGCCTCCAATCCTCTGCAATGTGAACCATAGAGCTCAGATAAGGCCTGCGTGAGAGAGCGTCAGCCACTACATTCTGGGTACCTTTGATGTAGGTGATATCAAAGTCATATGCCTGTAACTTACTCACCCACTTTTGCTGACGATCGTTTAAGTCTCGCTGCCCTAGGAAATGCCTCAAACTGTTGTGGTCAGTTTTAATGCAAAACTTACTACCCACGAGATATTGCCTAAATTTGGCCAAGGCATGCATTATGGCTAGCATCTCCTTATCATAAATACTGTAAAGCCTCTCTGGATCTCTGAGCTTCCTGCTCTCATAAATGATCGGGTGCTTTTCCTGCATAAGCACCGCTCCAATGCCCTCACTAGAAGCATCACATTGAAGCTCAAAAGGCTTCGTAAAATCTGGTAGTGCCAACACTGGACACATAGTCATCAGCTCCTTGAACCTCACAAAACACTCCTGTGCCTCAGGAGTCCAATAGAATGCACCTTTTTTCAACAAATTTGTCATAGGTGCTGCATGGCGTGAATAACCATTCACAAATCTGCGATAAAAACCACACAAGCCAAGAAATCCTCGCAGTTGTGTAAGGTTCACCAGAGTAGGCCAATCTATGATAGCACAGATCTTCTCAGGATCCATCTGCACTCCCTCTGCACTGATGATATGGCCTAAGTATAGCAACTCAGTCATCCCCAAATCACACTTGGACTCCTTGGCGTACAAGGACTCCCTCTCCAAAATGCTAAGCATTGTATCCAAATGAGCCAAATGCTCCTGCCAAGTCCTACTATAAATCAGAATATCATCGAAGAAGACAAGTACATATCTCCTCAGAAGTGAATGGAAGACCTTGTTCATGGTGGACTCAAATGTCACCGGAGCGTTGGTTAGCCCAAATGGCATCACCACAAACTTGAAGTATCGACAATGACAATGGAAAGCAGTCTTCTCAACATCCTGCTCACGGACTCTAATCTGGTGATATCCTGACCTCAGGTCTATCTTCGTGAAATAACATGCACCATGGAGCTCATCAATAAGCTCATCTATACAAGGTATGGGGTACCTATTTTTGATGGTCCTCTTATTCAGGACTCTGTAATCTATGCACATGCGAAGGGTTCCATCTTTCTTCTTCACTAGGACAACTGAAGAAGCGAATGGTGATTTACTTGGTCGAATGTGACCCATAGCAAGCAGCTCCTTGATAGTCTTCTCTATCTCATCCTTAAGCCACTTAGGATGCATGTAAGTAGTAATCATGACGGGCTTAGCACCCTCCTCAAGCTCTATAATGTGCTCAATACCCCTGTCTGGAGGTCTTCCTGGTGGAATGTCACTGAAAACCTTCTCATGCTTGATTCTCAACTGCTGAATGTCAGGATAATACTCGGTCTTATGTTGTCCCTCCTGTATAGGTGTCAATGTGCACTCGGCAGCCCCCTCTACCATGTCATGTCGCATGAGTCTCTCCATCCGTCGAAAGGAAATAGTCCTGACATTACTATCTGGAATGGCCTTCAGGATATGAGTCTTCCCATCCACATCAAACCGAATCTCCATGTCTTTGAGACAAAGTGTAACTTCCTCAAGGGAATGAAGCCACTTCATGCCCAAAACTAAATCAATGTCTCCCATGTTCACTATGTAATAATCAGCCTTCAATTCATAGTTATTCAAGCGCAAAGGGAGATCCTTAATCATACGATCACACCTGAGAGTGTAACCATCTGCCACCTTAACCCTAATGCCTTCGAACTCCTCGGTAATGAGTCCACGCTTCTCCACAAATCTAGCATCTATAAAATTGTGGGTGGCTCCTATGTCAAGAAGGGTGATGACCCTTGTCCTGCCAAAACTCCATGAAGTCTAAATGAATCCTCCTACTGAATGCTAGACAATTGTGCCTCCTAAATCTGGAGCTCTGTTTCTGCCTCTGCCTTAGGATCTGAAGCCTCTGATTCTAACTCCTCAAAACTCTCCTGTTGTTCAGAACTCTCAAATTCTGAATCCTCGTAATAAGCCCACATTACTCTATTGGCCTTACCCTTAGGCCTCAAAGGACAGTTGTGGTTAGCATCATAGGGACCTTTGCAGTAGAAGCAAAGCTTCTTCTTGCGCAAATCATTAAGAGCCTCGCGATCCAAGGGTGGTGGTGCTGATTTCCCCTTCGAGTCACTCTTAAAATCAGATCTCTCCTTATTCTTATTAAATCCCTTATTGTCCCTGAATGAAGAAGTGTTTCTGGAGTTGAATTTGTTGGATGGTGCTGCAAACTCCATGCTGTGTGCCTTCTCCATAGCTTCTTGTAACGAAGGAGAATCAAAAGCTTTGATCCAACCTCTTAATGGTTCCAACAGTCCCTCCATGAAAAGCACAATGAGTCGCCTCTCTGATATATTAGGAACCATAACCGACAATCTCTAGAAATCTCCTATGTAAGACTCCAAACTACCACTCTGTCGCAACTGAGCCAAATCTCTAAAGTAAGATTCTGGATCCTTCTCGTCGAATCGTTCCACCAACCTGTTTATGAACTCCTGATACGTGGTGATACGATCGTGCTGGAGTGTCACCATCCCATGGTGCCACCAGTCATAAGCTGCTCCCTCCAGATGCAATGTAGCATACCTGATAGCATCCCCCTCAGCCATAGGATGCAATGTGAGAAAGGTGTCCAACTTACTGATCCAGGCCTGTGCTGTGACCTTGCCACTACCGTCAAACATAGCTAGAGTGAATCTGTTTGTGGCATGCTTCAAATCATTATTATTATTCCTAGGCCTCCAATCATGTCGATTCCTATGGTGTTCTCTCCTCTATGTGAGAAATCTATCAAAGGAAATCCTCTCTCTGACATCTGGTGTCAGCAACTCCCACTCATCGTTCGCTGCCATAAGAGTATCAGCAAACATCTCCTTAGGCTCCTCACCTGCAATGGCCTCATCAGGCTCCTGTCTCACAAAAGTAGGCTGAGTTGGCCTGCCTGCTATATGTGAAATAGTCCTAGGTGCTCTCCGTGAACCTGCATCACTCCTATTCTCATCACGATGTGGTGACGGTCTCCTCGGCGTACCTAACCTCTGGATCGCCATTGTCAACTATTGTAGTACATCAGTGGCATGTTGTTGACTTGCTCGTAAATCTCTGAGAGTGAGTAGAACCTCTGCATCGTCTTGATCCCTAGGGTTTCAAGGAATTTCTATCCCTTCAGCCATGGTACCCAGCTGCCTATTCAATCTCTATTCCCTATCAATCAAGGCTCTCCTGCGAGTGTAATATCTGTGAGGCCTAGCCTCTTGTGGCTACATAAGAATGCTAAACCCTCAGGATGACAGGATTTAGCTCTGATACCACTGTAGAAACCCCTGTTCTCACTGCTTTTGAAGACTGCTTGTTTTTTTGTGTATTTTGGTTTTTTTGTGTTTTTGGCAATAAAGGAAGAATGTGATTTTTGAAAGAAATGAAATACAATCTCTAACAAATGAAATAAGGACCAGTCTAACATTAATAGACTCTGAAAACAATAACTATTGATTATATTATTTTTCCCCAGCCATTACAATAAGAGATCTCTGACATGCAAACAAAGATAAGACAAAAAGCAATTCAAAAACCTAATTTGCAGCCGCCTGGGTGAAGCTTGAATAGTACGGCCAGATCCAAATACTGATTTTCCCTTGCTTGTATTCGTCTGGAAAACCTCCACTTTCCTGGGCGTTACAAATGATGAAGAGAAAGGGCTGAGAGAAGAGGCATTTTTGGGTCCAAATGCAAGGACGCCTTCTTCTGAAGATGGTACGGCCTCCAAACGGAAACAGACTAAAAAGTACGGCCTTTATTGATTTGTACGGCTCTTGATAAATGAGTCCAGATCTTGGCAAATAGACGCCTAAGAATGAAGATCCCTTTCGGATGAATTCCAAGCTAAAAACCCTAAATGATGCAACCTCTAAATAATTCTGTGATAACCTCTGAATGAAGCTACCTCTCTGAAAGAAATAAATCAGCTGATATTTCACAGCCTCTGAACTGCAACACTGAAGATGGCTCATTCTCCAATGCCTGAAGACAACTAAAACCCTTGGCTCCATTCTCTGGAAGAATACTTGATCAAAATTTGATTTCATAACATAATGAGCTCTTCACAATGAAAATTCCTTATATTCTCAAGAGGGTCGACTTTTTCCTCAAAAGGCATCATTTAAATAAAAGTTGAATTTCAACTTTTTAATTTTTCAATAGTCTCGACACACTTTTAATTATAAAATATAATTGAAAAGTGGCCCCTCTTCAATGTTGGTCGACCCCTTTAGAAATCACTTAAGTTATAATATTAAATAATATTATAACTTTATAATATAAGCTTCAAAATAATTAATATTTAATCTGACCATTAAATATTAATATCTTCCTCAAAATACGTCTGATTAACGAACCGTCTGAAGCTGGAGAATAAGTGATTGAATTTGCACACAATCAGACCATACTGCTAAAAATAGCAGGGGTGCTCCGCTGAGTGACTTAACTTACTAAAAATAGCAAGTCAAGCAAATGATGTCCGAACGACCCCGAACGAAAGCCAAACTGTATGATTATGTCAAGAGGAACCAAACCAGGCCTCAATCAGACCCTCTATCCACTCTATCAGCCTACGAGGATCACATAATAGGCTAATCCTGCTCATTGAGAGATGTCAACTGGAAGGGGACATGACAATATACCACTGGTAAACTTCATCGCTTAAGGTATATGGAAAAAATCTACACACAACGTCTTCGTGTTAAATCCTTTCTCTAAAACATATATCCTTAAAGATACTGATATGTTCTTTCACATCTTTGTGAAGATAATCCTTAGGACACAATTTATCAAGATTTTTTAGGAGATCATTATACATGGAAAATTGGATCGATGACTCTACATCAAAGAAAATCATTGCTATGGGAGACGGTGGTATAATAGTAGTCAAATTTTGCAAATTTGCACTTACACTTCTAGAATTTTGAGGTCTAGATGACGTTTGACCACTAAGTTTGACTAAAGTCACATGAGGATCACCAGACTGGGATCTAGTGACTACAGAAATCTAGTTTCAAATCTAAGGACACCAAAACAACAACGAAGAGGCCCTCCCTCAAGCACCAATTCATGTTGATGACAATGTTAGTCGCAACAACAGTGCAGATAAAATCCTCATAGGAAAACCACGAAGAACCTATCTTTACTTGAAATTCTGAACCATAGCAACCTAAAAGTCTGAGTAAAAGGGAAAGGTTGACTTAGCTTAATCCCAATGCTCTAGTAGTCAAGTCTTGACCATACTAGGTTCACTTCAGAGTATGATGTGATATTGTTGTTAATTTCAAGGGGTCTATGGTTATCTCTGGTTTCTTTAAGAATCATAAGTATCAGATAAAAGCTTTTCAGTTCGAACATTAAACAAATTCATGAAATCAACACATTTGCAATAATATTTCATGAATATCAAACAATTTTGCTTTCACTTAATTATATTTAGCTTTAAGCATTCAACAATTTCATAGAAACGAAATATTTTCAATAATATTTCTATTCATTCATCTCCTTTTTAGAATATTTTCTAAAATTTAACATGTAATCTAAAATAAAGCATCAAAATACTGAAAACTAAAATTTATCCTAGGTATTCTCCACTCATGCCCCAAGATTTAATTAAATCAAAGTAAACCACTCTATACTTCACCAGATTGCTTCACAGCTAGGTATAGAAAGATGTGAGCTTTTAAAGAGAAGGATTTAGTTTGGACACCGAGTAGATTTTGTATCCACCCTTAAATGGCGCAGCATACAGTCTTGTCTGGTTGAATGAAAAAACCAGCTACAAAAGATACATGAGATAGGTAGTTATCAAATTAGCTTTGTTAATAATTAAGTTCTATGTGCATACAAATTTTTAATCTAGAATGATTTTAAAAATAGGAAAAAAGAACAAAACTTAAAGAAGTTTTGGCTCTTCCGACATCTACAAATTTTGAACTTAATAAAAGTAAAGTAGTAAACAACCTTGTATAGGAACAAGGCCTCAAGAGTTTAAACTCAAATTCTATCAAGAGAATCAAAAACAACAAATCAAAATGTAGAACGTGGCATATGCTAGTTCTCAGTAGAATCTTCCAGACAAATTCAAAGCTTTGACTCCTTTAGCAGCAAAAACCTTCAACTCCAAACTCCGGTATGCAATGCTCCACGCAAAACAAGGCCATCTGCTCGACTAGATTGGATTAACGATTTTACAAAATTCTCCAGGCTATCCATTCTTTCAACTCTCTTTTATTTTGTTTACTTTTTTGTACCCTGGCAACTGTTGCATCCGAATTCATCTTCATGTCTTGTAATTCTTGCATCCAAGATAAGTTTCCAAAATTGATACTTGTTATTCCATACTCCTTGGGTGTTATTTCATGTTTGATTTTATCTACAACCAGAGTAGCTATATGGATTATTCTACCTCCATCTGCATTCTTATGCATGACATGTTTCGTTTTATCTCTTCCCCTAGGCTTAGGAGTCTCTACTTCTTGCATTAAACTTTTAAGATCCAGAGGTACCAATTCCACTTCCAATGGGGAAGCTAATTCTCTGATTAACCAATCAGGTACATCTTCATTGTGCTCTACCTCTGTAACATTTCTCTATTCCTGGTTTCAGTATGCTCAAGAACTTCTTCTCTTACAATTTCAACTTTATCTATTACATCCTCTAAAATCGAAACATCTTCAATATTTTCTAACATAGATTCTGGATTATCGAGATTCAACACTATCTCCTCAATTCCAAAAATTGTATTTTCCTATTCATCCAGGTGTTCAGTAATAGTTCCTAGGACATCACCTTCTTCCTATCATGTTACATCAGGATTCTCTTCATCTTTGACCCTATCACCTGAAGTCTGTGAAGGTTCTTTATTTTCAATCTCAACCTAGTCCTCCTTTGACTTTTCAGAAACGGTTGTTCAATATCATTTTGATCATTCCCTAGCAAAGGCTAGGAATCAAAGGTATCTTCAATAACAATATCATCAATTGGAATCTATCTTGTAGCCTCCCTTGTTTCCATTTCAAGAACTTCAAGGTTCCCCGCCTCTGAAGCAAGTGTTCCTCTTATGAATTTTTCTTCTTCAACATTCATAAGAATTGACCCTATATCTAGAATCTCTTCCACCATTGGTTGTACCATGGGCTTATCTTTAAATTTCTTTTATTTTACTCGCTCCCACATGGCACCCAATTTATTTGTTTGTTCTTTAATTTGAGCTTCATCTAGCTCAAAAACTTCATCTAAAACCACAAGAGTTTTTCCTAGTGTTTGTTTTATAGTATCCATATTAACTGGAAGGGGAGAATTAAATAATGTTGCAGTTCTTTGAGATGTAGACCTTTTTTGTGTATCAGTATTCTCTATCATCCCTACCTCTTCATCAGTCATAGGTCGGGTCTTTGATTTTTTTGTGGAAGACGATGCCACTTTTGACTTTACTTTTGTCTGAACCTTAACTGGTTCAACTTCTTTATGATGACTAGATGGTTTTAATGAAACTCCTTGGCTTGGAGCCTCAGGGGTTCTTTCTTCAATATGTATAGCAGCAGTTGCTTTACCAACTTTCTCTTTTTCTTAGCAGGTTTCCCATGCTCAAGCTCATTTTCTTCTCTTTGCTTCTTTCTTGTATCTAGCGAGTATGTGGGCCTTATTCCTTCTTTTCTTAAAGCTTTACAAAAATCATCTGTCCAATGTTGAGTCTATAATAAAACTAGCTTAGAGAATTCATCAAAAGATGTTATTTCTTTACTTTCATAATCTGGATCCAGAATAGGTTCATCATAGAATTTGTTTTCATTATAAGCCTGATTCAACACTTCACCATCATCTTCCTCCAATTGATCCAGAATATCATGAATCTTGAGAATTCATGTAGATTGTAATGACAATGTTTCATATTTCCTTTTCCTTACTTTATGCTCATCATCACAATTGAGCCAATAGTCTTCTAAATGTTGAACATGAGCATGTTTACCAGCTATATTCTTGGCAATATTCCCTTTTGGGTCATAATTATTTCTTCAGAGTGGAAAGTACTCCAAATTGTACATCTTTAACTCCTCTTCGCACAAATTGGCTGCACTAATTGCATTGCATTTATAGTTCCCTATTACAATAGGAAATTTAAGAGAAACCTTTTTATGAGCCGTGTTGTAAAGAGCTTGGGACGGCTTCAACTATCTTACCAATTCCAATAACACTATTTTATTTGTAGGGTACCTGGGAAGCATGAAAGGATATCCTTCAAACCCTTCCACCCTAATGTAGGTGAAAGTGGGAACTGAATGTACCAGCCCCTAACCTATTTAACAACACTTTGTGCTTCCAAAGACAATCTTTTGGCTTTATCGCCTTCCATTATTCTAACCAGCTTCATGGAAAACACATTATTAACCCTTCGATAATGCTCCTTGTATTCATGAGTAGTAATTTGGGATAAATGAGCATATATCAGACTATTTTCTATTTCTCTACCCAGAGTACCAATTCTTTTCAACCCTTGCTTATTTTCCCTTAAGGCATATGAGTAGATCACGTATGAAGACATAGAAAAACATCTTGACTTTGGAAATGCCTTTATCTAATCATGCAATTTGTCACTAATAAATCCTCCCCAATGCATTGGCACAAGGCCTTCCATTAATTTAGCTATGATTACAAACATCCATGGTTTGAATTTACTAGCACCTTGTAGTCCATCTATCCTGCTTAGCATAGTTATAATATCTTGAACATCCGATTGAACATAGACCTTAGAATTGGCTTTGTCTACTTTGTAATTTCCTCCTGGGCACCATTGGGTACTCATAATTTTCTAATTATATGTTCTTCAAAACTTAGGTAAGTATTAGTTTTCATCGTCATATCTATAGGGTACATCCAAGTAAATGTAGGAAGCCCAAATGTATATATAATTCCTTTCTCAAAGAGATCTACATAAGTTATTCCCTCCTCAACGATTCTTTTATTTGGGTTGTAGTAGTTTAAACATTCCATAACCAATTTAGGGGCCTCCATTGCTGGCAAAAACCCTCCTACTAAAATTAACCCACTTGCTATGACATTCTTTGTACATTGAGAGGCATTTTCTTGTTGTGCCTGTGCAAGGAATTCAACATCAGAGGACCATCCCATATGAGTATCATTAGCTATCCCACTAATTGGTGTAGCCTGTGAAGTATAGTATTTGAATTCATTTTTTGGTCTTGCTTCAGAAGTACTCATTTTTACCAACGTATTCTACATTTTTAAATATGTTCCTTGTGTGCAAGTTAGGTTTAGATTTAACTGGTTATCTTTAACAATTCATAAAACTTTCAATTCACCATTCAGTTAAATTTATATCAAAATAATCAACATTTCAATTATTAAGGGGAATACCATTTTCTTGAGATTTTCATGTGTAAAAATGATTGACCAAAATTATGTTATTCAATACATCCCTGGTTTTGTTGATGATGACAATATTTTTAGAATGCAATCTTGAAACCCTTGGAAGTTGTATTCTTAGTTGTCTTGTTCATTCAATGTCCTTTGCAAATTTGCAATATGACACAAAGTAGAGTGTTATAAAAGCAACTACATGCTTGAGGTGGTGCCAAGTACGTGTGTAGTTTTCCACCTTCATTAATTACTTATTACAATGCATTAATTTCCTGAATAAAGGTGCAATCATGGTGGATTAGGGTTCAAATTATGAACACCTTGGTTTCTATGCGAACCCGCTACTAGAGGAAAATATAGCGTGAAAATCTTACGTGGAACTCTTGTGTCACTTTGATTTTTATGAGGGAAAGGCCTTTAAGATACATGACCATTTATGATCACTGGGATTTTACAACCTACAATACCGAACCTTGGAAAGATTACTGGGAACTGGGTTCAAGAAAGATCAAAAGTGATTCAAACATTTCATAATAGAACCTCTGGTCTCTGACCTTTGGCTAAAGAAAAGAAAAGCAACCATCAGACTAACCAATGCAGGAAAAAATGCGACCACCAGGATTTTCAACCTTCGATGATTACTTATCAAGCGGGACTAAGACCAATCAAAGATACAACATCTTTAACACAGCCACAACAACTTCAGGATTCTAGTTTTTGGTAAGCTGATAAAGCTTTGTGAAAGGACTAAGACACCAAATCTGGGAAATAAAAAGGACTTAAGCAAAGAGAAAGCAAATTGAAATTAAACTTGCAATTTTACCAACCCCCCCAAAAGCAACAACAAAGCAAGCGAAAGCAAGAGGAAAGAAAAAAGTAAAAAGGGGTCCACATTTTGCCAAGGAGAAAAATGGGGCATGTTGTGAGACCACACAACACTTCCCTCTCTACCTCCCTTTCTCCCTCCCTCAATATTCCCACCTTCCTCTCTCTCTATCCCCTTCTCTCTCTCTAATCCATATCTTCTCACCCTCCCTCCACCTACCTTTCTCTCTAGTAGATAGGGAAGGAGAGAGAGATAAATGGGGATGGAGGGAGAAGTAGGGAGGGAGAGAGAGGTGAGACATACAAAATTAGAGAGGGGAGGAGAGAGAATAGAGAGGGGGAGAAGGAGACAAAGAGAGGTGAGATAAATAGAAGTATAGAGAGGAGAGATAGAGTGGTGAGATAGAGTGTAGAGAGGGAAGGATATATTTAGAGAGAAATATGGGGGAGGGAGGGAGAGAGAGGGAAAGAGGAATATAAGGATAGTTAGAGAGAGAGAGAGAGAGGTGAGATAGAGAGAGAGAGAATGGAAAGATAGAGAGTAAATAGGGAAGGGGAGAGGGAGAAGTAGATATGGAGAGAGAGGGAATTATATAGGGAAGGAGAGAGAGAGAGGAGGGAGGAGGGAGGGAGAGAGGTGAGATAGATAGAATTAGAGAGGCAAGGAGAGAGAGGGGGAAGAAGGGAGGGAGTAGGGAGGGAGAGAGAGGTGAGATAGAGATAAGTAGAGAGGGAAGGAGAGAAAGAGGGGGATATAGAGAGAGGTAGAGAGGGAAGGAGGGAGTGGGTGAAGGATAGAGAAGTGAGATAGAGAGAATGAGAGAGATATCAAGGTGATATCTCTCTTCTCTCGCTCCCTCCATCTTTCTCTCTCACTCCCTCCTTCCTTCTCTAATCTTTATCTCACCATTCTCTCTCTCTCATTCTCTCTATCTCACTTCTCTCTCCCTCTCTCTCAATATCTCTCACTCTCTATCTCACCTTGATCTCTCTCATTCTCTCTATCTCACTTCTCTCTCTCCCTCCTTCTCCCTCCCTCCTCCCTCCTCTCTCTCCTTCCCTCTTTACTCTCTATCTCACCATTCTCTCTTTGTATATCTCACCTCTCTCTCTCCCTAACTCTCCCTATTCCTCCTTCCATTTCTCTCTCCTTTCTCTACTTCTATCTATCTCACATCTCTCTCCATATAGGTAGAGAAATGGAGAAGAGAGATATAAAGGAGGGAGAGGTAGAGAGAGAGGGGTAGGCAGAGGGAGGGAGAGGAGAGATAGAGAGAAGTAGAGAGGGAGAGAGGGGGGAGGGACATAGAGGTGTTTTTTAGTGTCTATGTGTGTGTGATAGAGGTACAAAGTGATGGAGGTAGAGGTAGGTAGATAGGGATAGGGGAGATAGAGATAAGAGAGGGAATGAGGGAGGGATGGAGAGATGTGAAAGATGTTAGAAATTCAAGGTGAAAATTGCACCAATAGAACTTAATAATGTGTTTATAAATCTGAAATTAAGTATCCAAGATTACCATAAATTGATAATGTGATTTAAAATTCTAAACATGAAATAAAAATTAGAAATACCACAAGTAGATAATAACAAGTGACATAAGATATGCATGGAGAAACCATTGCAAAAGAAACTCCACACCCAAAGAGATTCAAAGTTTGTATTAATCTTCAAACGAGATGCGCCAATACAACACTCCTCTTTGAACTTTGACAACACTTTGTTTCTCTAACAACCTACAAACAAACTCTACAAAGCACCATATCAATGCTCCAATATATAGAAGTTTGTGGGAGATAATACCACAAATGGTACCCCAAAATAAGTAAAACCACTTGAAAAACCCCATAGTGGATAACCCATAAGCATGGTGAAAAATATTAAATGATCACATGGCCTTCACATGGGCACCTAACCCATAGCCAATCAAAAATGGTCAATACTAAGTGCTCCATAACTCTCTGACAACTTTGATGGCTTCATGCAAGAACATGCACCAACATGCAAAACATGTAAATTACATGCAAGAACATGCATTGCAAAGTTGTCCCCACCCAAAAGTTGAACACCCAAAGAGAGTATGCTCTTGGGATTCTTTGTAACTATCACCATAGTGGATCCACCTATTTGAATGCAATTACAATTTATCATAGGAAAATAAATGATAAATATTTTGTCCCTCATGTCCTCTAGAATAATTTCCAAAGAACGTGGAGACACACAATTATCAACTTAGGATAGCAATTATAATGTCATATATCCTAACATTCTCCCACTTGACATTATACATTGTAATTACATCCATGAGATATAAATAAAATATGATCAAGTATAGTGATCAAGGCCCACGGCCTTCCTACACCAATAGAACTTATTTGTGGTCACTAGCTTCATGAGAGAATTTGCAACATTATCCAAAGTGTCAACCTTCTCAATCAAGATCTTACCATTCTCAACCATTTGTTGTGCAATATGATATTGAACATCAAGATGCTTAGTATGAGCATGATGCATAGGACTATTGGCTAAACATATGGCACTCTGACTATCACATCCAATCCTCATGCTCCTACAATCAAAACCAATACCATTACCAAGCCTTTATAACCAAACCGCCTCCACCACCTCCTTTCGTTCACCATTTTCCAGATCTATGTTTGTTTTGTCAGTTTTTATTTTCACTTTTGCATGATAAATTGCATTTTTAGATCTAGGGTTTATGTCAAATAGGCTAATTAAAACACACTTCAAAATTTCTCTCCTTGCAACTCAAAAGGAGCAAACCCTAAGATATTTTCTCTCCATTTTGGTAGCAAGCCAATCATTCAACCCTAGTTGGTTTTGTGTCTAAATACAAAGGGCAAGTGAAAAGAATTTGACCCTAGATAAATCCATTAGTTAGATCTAGGATCTCTTTTCCAGATACACGTGTACAATTGAGGACTTGGTAATCATGTGTATAACTAAGGTCAAGTATAATTGGTTTACATACAACACGATAGTTCAAAACAATTTAAGTTTTAAACCAATTTATATATTTTCTATTGCTCAGGGAGTATTCTCACATTGGTAAGTGGGATCAACAAATGATCATCTCTAATTAGTTTAACTATTTGAATATTTCCATCATTTTCCTTTCAAGGCCATAGTAATGTTTTGCTTATTATAAAAAAAATTGAGTCATCCACAGTGAAAGTTTTTTAGGAGGTTATCCTTTATTTTGTAATGGTTGTCCTTACCTTGTTCAAAAGTGCTTATTTAGCCATAGGTAGGGAGAACGCTGAATTTTTTTAGAGAATTCATCTTTATGCGCTCTTGTCCTATTCTTTTACATGGTAAAGCACTTTAAATTGCATTGATCTATATGGGTGTGTAAATTTTTGTTAGTTTTTTGTGATTCTAGGGTGTTTTATGTTGTCGTAATAACCGATCTTTTATGTCTTATTGTTTAAATAGTAACTAATCTCCCTTTAATAATTTTACAAAGTTTATGAAGAGTATTTATGTTGATAATTTATGCTGATTATTTGTATTTACTATGAAGTGTTGAAAAGGACTTTTATTAAATTGTGTTAGTGGCACATTGTCATGTTTGGAGTTGTATGTTACTTTGAGAACAAAAAAGCATGGACATGAAAATTTTAATATGTTAAGTATGTTGTCATTCATCTTTGTGAATAAGTATTCATGTTTCTACATGCATCAATTGATAAAGATTTTGATGAATTAGAAAGAGATTGTCATGAAATTAAATAGGATTCACTAGACACAAGCTTTGGTTGATGTACCATTTTTTAATGATTTTTGTTTAATGTTATTTGAAACTTCATTTATTGTTGGGACAAAGGTACATTACTTCTAGCTCATCTCGAGTTGTATTGCTTTGAAGGTTTTTTTCATTGTTTCAATGAATCAACACTTAGATTTTAGATAATATTTTTTCTCTCTTACATTAGTGTTAGGATTTTTTTGTTGCATTGCATGAAGATTCAATTTTATTTGGAACTATTCCTTCTAGAATATTGTCTAATTTTTCCTTCCAATGTCTCTATAGCCACCCTCGATCTCTTGAATGATTCGAGATCAATGGCATCATTCATTCACTGGAGAAGAAGCAACACCTATTTACAGATCAATCTATTTGAAGCCCTATCTATATATGGGTCCATGACATCACTGTTCAATCTGGCACTACTTAGAGGAAGGTGGTCTGCACACACACAGGTGGGTGAATCAGGGAAGCGGGCTTGCGGCCAAACCCCCTCTATCTATGTGCATGCAGAAACGAACTGATGCATCACTCCAGAATCTATTAATAGGGGAGGGTCGGGGGAGGAAAATCCTAAATCTCTTTGGTGTCTCATTTTAGAAATTATGTTACTTTGTTTCTTAATACCTTAAACTCTCAAGAGTTTGAGTAGGGAGGAGCTTATGGGGGCGTCAACTATATCTTAATCTCATACCTCATTGTTACAGTGATGACTGAATGGAGCAGGCTAATGTGATAAGTTAAGGTGCTAGGTTGAGTTGTAATGGTGCCTTCTCTATCTCTCTGCACTAGTGATTATGTGACTCTCAAGTGAGAAACCAATATTGTATGAAAGAGTGAATGAATCAGCAAATGTATGCCAAGAAAAGGTTTTTGAAAATCTATTTTTCCTAGAATTTGTGGTTTCACATCCTAAGTTTCAAGGTGTTTTTATTCATTATTGCAAGTTTTAGATGTTAAAATGCAGTATTGATCTTTCTATTTTATAATTTTACTATTTACTATAAAATTTAGATGTATTCTTTTATATTTATGTTTTGTTTTAAAATATAATTGTATGTATCTTATTGATTTATTGCACTTTTATAATTGTATGGATATAAGAAGTCAAGAAGTAGATAAAGAGAGTATTTAGAGTCTACACAACTAACTATATGTAATATAAGATGTATTTAATTCACATGGCTCTCTAATAGTTTTGATATTCCTCATTTTTTATTATCTACCACCCTCATTCAAGGGTAGGACCACTCTTAGTTTGGGAGAAATGTTGAGGATCATTAAATCCATGGTTGGAGGAAAAGAATCGAGATGATGCTCTCCCTCCTCATGATTAATGTACTCTAGAAGTTACTTACACAGGCAATTGTATATGTTAAAATGATTTGAAATAATTTATATTTCAAATGGTATACACCTATATATAAATGAATGGGTAACTATCCCCAAAATTATTGTAATATTTTTATGATATATCCAATGAAAAGGGAACATGCTTTTGTAATGATATGTGAATATCGATTTTATTGAACGTTTCTTGTTTTTAATTTTGTGAATAATATTTGAACTATTATTATTACATCAATGTATCCTTGTTAAAAATCTTGTAGAATATCCATTCTTGTAGTTATATTATAAATAAAAAAGATGATTTGAAGGATATAGAATTAAGATGGTTGGTTATTTATTAATTTAATTTTTTTTAATAAGATCCTAGGAGGGATCAATCTCACTAAAGATCTCAAAGAGTTCATAGAAGTGCAAATGAATACCTAAAGCTTCACTCAGAGGGTCATGTACCTTAACCTACCAAACACTTGTTATAGAAGCCAATCTTCAAACCATAAAATCCATTAATGTTCTTTGATAACTCAATAAACCAAGCCCCCTCATAAGTAGATCTTATTTTCTCCTTCACCTCAAAAAGATGGGTGTGGTTAGAGAACCATACGAAACAAAAAGAATCAATCTTCTTTTTATTGAAATGTTGTAGCCCCAAACTTCAACTATTGGGCCACAAACTTCAAAGTCTTCTAAGGAAATTGAGGCTAGAGATTATTATCTCAAAAAGGAATAATCTTAGGTTGTTTCCATAGTATAGTTCAATCAAACCCCCTTTTGACCAATGCAATCTCATCTTAATCTAAGACTAGATATTTATCTCCTTCAACTCCCACCATTTTCATAGCTTAGTTTGTGACCTTGAGGAAGGAGAATTATCCCAAAGAAGAAGATGAATTTCTTGATATGTCTAGTTCAAATTTAGTCTCCAATTTTGGGGACACTCATACAAGAGTATTTCATGTAGAATCAATATGGAGCTCTTGATGAGATTCCTAACAAAGAAATAACCCTTGACATCCACTCTCCATGAATTTAATTTTATGGAATGTTATGGTTCTCATGGATATTATAAGGAAATAGATCTTGACATTTTGTGTTTATAAGAGTTGAAAATAAGTGGCTTTATGAATTTTGTTGTTTGCCATATAATATGGCCAAAAAGTCACTTTTTGAATTGTGTTCATAATGTAGTATGTGGAGGCCTTGCCTACACATAGTAGCCCATAGATGTGACCCCACCAATTGTTCTTTGTGGGTATAAATTAATATCAACAACAACTCTTGGGATTGTTAACATTTATGCCTCCAATTATGTTGTGTAAAGTTCTCTTCTCTAGCATTGAATTATAGTCATTGCCCAACACCTCTTGGATCATGTATGGAAATTTAAATATGGTTAACTTGGAATTTGATAAATGTGGACATTTGCCTATACACTAGGTAAATATGGAGCAAAATGCTTGTAACTAAATACACAATAAACTATTTTTCAACCTAAATTTTGATCACCACTTCCCTATTTGTTCATAATTTATGTGAAACAATGTGTGGGTCAGTATACAAAAAAATTATAAATGCCTTTATAGAGCCATGATTTTTGGACAATCCATCTATTATTTTGCCAATTTTTAGAAACTTTTGATTCAACCTTATCAAAAACCATCATTTTTTATCACTTTCTAATCCAAGTTTTTATTGAATGGTGAATGGTGGAGCCCAAGGATTCTAAGACAATTCTTCTTGAATGCATTGATGTTAAATTATCAACCCATGGTGGCCCATATCTAGCATATATGGAACCTTGAGCCATGTCTAGCCCCTAGATTTGGTTGGATTCAATGGTGGAATACCAAAATCAAACACGACTTTCTTTCTCCATATTTATGGGTGCTAGTTCATACTTTTTTTTCTATCATTCATAAGGCCACCAGCTCAAAATTTTATCATGTTACCGTCAAGCTAGAAGCATACAATTTTCTCCTTACTTGCAAATCATGTAACTCAACTCCACCACTAGAAGTAAATTGTTAATATGCGTATAGATTGGGACAATCAATTGAAATCTCACCTTCATTAGCTCAAAATTGTTGAGAGGATATCCAAATAATTATTTGATTTCCTTTTAGCTTGTTGGTCTTCTCAAAATATGAAGCACATCCAAGAAGGGAAACAAGTTCTCTTTGAAATTATTTGCATTCTTCAAGCTTTTGTCCACCACTACTAAAGGTTTTCCATGCTCAAGTTCCTTCACCTAAATTGGAGCAAGATCTGCATTAGTGTGTGAGTGTTGTTCTCAGTAGGATATTTTTTGTGTAGCAGGGCTTCTATGAACGATGCATCTTCCTAACAAATATTCAAGAGGCAATTTTCTCTATGGCCAATTATAAGGCCCTTAGTTGTGATGGTTGCCCCTACAAATTCTATATAAAATGCTAGGGACCATGTTCGTCCCAACCTTTTAAAAACATATAATGAAGCTTGTACTACGTGTTCTTTGGGAGCTATTATAAATAAAGAGAATAATCAAATCATACCTAAGTATTGTGACCTTGAGGAGATTGACAACTTGTAAATTTTATCACTCTCTTGAACACTTCTTACAAGATTATAGCCTAAAATATTGTGCTTTGTATTTATCATCACTTCTAATAATAATCTAGTAGAAGAAAATTGGATTTATCAAGGTCACTACAATATTGATAGTATCATTATTGTTTGGGAAGGGGTGGAATGGGCTAGGGAATCTTAGCAACAAACTATCTTTATCAAGATTGATTTTGATGTATGATTGTATTGAATGGTCTTTCATTTTGGCCATGCTTCAAGCATTGGATTTGGCCTCAACATCATTTGGTTGGTCCAAATACTTTTTGCATATGCATCTACTTTCCTCACTCTCAATGGACATCAATCCTCCTCATTTGGGCTCTTTTGCTTCATTAGGTAGGGCTACCCCTTGGTGCCAATGTTTTATGTGATGGTTGGCTACTTGGTAACTAGTGTTAGCTCTCAACAAAGATTCAAGGGTTTTCTCTTCCTAATTTATCCTCCTAGCTTATTAATGGTCATTTTGTTGATGATTCCTTCCTCACTCTTATAAGGATCCTAATAATGTCAAAAATGCCTTGTAGTGTCTTAATACCTTTTTTTAGTCTTTAGCTTTGGTATTCAAGGGAAAAAAATCCCAATGCTATTGCTAATCCTTTCTTCCTAAGCTAGCATGGCTAGAAGACTATTACCATAAATGGGTCAATTATGGGTAGATATTTTACTTATTAGGCACCCCCCTTGCCTTTCAATATTCCTTTATCACCTTGTGGAAAGATATCATATTATATTGAAATGAAGAAAAATAGGGTTTCCCAAAATGGAAAAGTGAGTCCAAAAGAAGGAAATAGACCCTATCTTCCTCAATTCATTAGGAAATGAGATCCCCGCCTCAAATTGACTAACAACCCTTAGGTGAATCAATTTAAGGTGAGAATCTTCAAATTTCCTTATGACTGAAGGATGGGGATCAAGGTCAAAGAACACTTTGGGGAGAAAATCTTAAAATAGCAAATCAACTCCAAAATGCAATCTATCACTTGGATTTAGTAGATTAAGCCTAAAACTAAAGGAACCAACAAAGTTTCTAGAAAAATTGGAAGGGATAAATGTTGTGCACCTGTCATAAAATGTTATTTCTACAAGCCTAACAGGGACTCATTCACCCATGGGAGAATGGGTCCAGGTAGCCTTTTCTAGAAATTTTGGATATGAGATTTGAATCTAAAACCTGCACTTCTTCCTTGTAACTCTACACTTTCACTCCCAGATTCAGATCTGTGATCAATCTACAAAACAAAATTGTTGTTTGGTGGTGGATAGGGGTTTTCCTCGATCAAACCCCATGTTTGGTAATTAAACCTTGATGAAAAATACATATCTGAGACATAAAATGTGTGTGCAATCTCTAACCTTAAGTGTGTCTAAGATTAAGAGAGCTAAAATGCAAGAAAACCATATTCAAGTGTGTTAGAATAGGATCCCTAAATGAACATAAACAATGATGAAGACCTACTTTTGGAGATCTCAAATCACCCCAATAATTCATAAAACTGAATAATACCTTCCTTTAGGAAAAAAGTAGAATGATAATAGAAGATGGAACCACTTAGGAAACAAGTCATTAGGCTTGGTTGAATGTGTTAGTGCATCTCCCAAAACCTACAATCCATCATGATCCTTCATAGGCATCTATCATCAATCTTTAACAATGCTTGATAGATTGCTAACAAAATGAGCTTGGAGACCTGCAAAATAACCTAAAATGTTGCTTCAAGACTTCATTTTTGAATGCTTGATTAACTTCTTGTTCTTGAATGTGAATACTTGTGATCTCATGTGAATTTATTTCCTTGTCTAGTGAAAAATGATTAAAAGACTTAGTTTTATAGGCTTCCTTTCTAATTTCCCATTTATTATCGAAAGTCGACACTTGAAATTTGAATTTGAAACCTTAAAATGCCACCAAAAACATGTTTTAAGTTGAGTTTAGGCACTTAAAGAGGACCCATTCACCCATGGGTGAATGGGTCTTGACCTAAAACATCGGGACCTAATAAATGTCAAGGCATTAATTTAATTAATAACATTTATTCAATGTAGGAGAGTGTTGGAAAATAAATAAAATAGGCCTTGGAATACATAATAAAGGGTATTAGGGGCCCAAAAATGAGGTTTAAAATTGCATAAATGAAAGGTCACTAAAATAGGTCCAACTTAAGTGTGAAATTGTACTTTCTCTTAAAAAGGAGTACAATTTTCTACACTACATAAACATTGAAAAGAAATTGCATTATTGGATTACAAAGCCTATTTTTCTTGCTAGGAAATTCCAAAATTGCTTCAAAGTGCTCACTACTAATCATGTCTACTATTTATTTTATTAGGCCCCTTCTGAAGCCTTTTATCAGAAGTTGGAGTGGGTCTTTATTGATTTTATTTGGACACCATGGAAGAAAAACAAAGGCTTTCACTAAGTTTCCTTGGAGGGATGGGAAGCCTATAAACTTCTTCTTTGGCATTATATTGCTTCTGATACTCCCTCTAGCTATAATGCTTGGCATGGCCTAGGCTTTCTAAAAGGAATAATAAATGAAATAAACTAAATAAATGGAAATTACTAATCCAAGAGCAATTGTTTGAAGGAAAATATTACCATCAAGATAAGAACCATGAGCAAGAACACCAACATCCAAGAGGAGACACAAGCTTTTTTAAGGGGGGGGAAGCAAAGAAAAACCCCCAATATTATGAAGATGACATAAAGACTAAAGACGATGACAAAGAGAGAATGAGAGAGCTCAAGCATATAATGCTTCATGTGTAGAATGAGAAAAGCACCTCAAATAAATAGAGGTGAGCGAGGAGTTGCATAAGTAACTCACATGTCTATGCATGCCACCTTTCTTCCTATGTGTGTGCAATGTGTCAAGATCCTCATGAGGAGGTTGCACCTAAGTCTTAATATTTTTCAAAAAAATAAAAAAATGAATCATTCTCATACATGTGCGAGAATACTCAAATAAGACAAAAGACTTGTAGGGATTCCTTTGAAATATTCTTACAAGTATTTAAATAATACAAATTAATAAATAATCTTCACCTAAGTAGAGATTAATTTCTTTAAACACTTTCACACAATCATCATGATGAGGGAGCTAATGCAATTCAAGGCACCTTTGTTGCCAAGAGCATTTGGTGTGCTTGGGAAGCAATTAAGCCTTGACTTTTTTGGAATGGGAATGACTTCAAACTAGGATTTCCATCAACTAACATTCCTTATGATGACCTCCAATGAACACTTGCCAAGATTAACCTCTAGCCAAAGTTCCTTGGGTAAAAGTACAAACTTGCGTTACACTTCTATAAAGGAATTGAGCAACACAAACAAAAATCTTTTTCAATCACATAAAAGTGGTCTTTATGTTTTGAATTTCAAAATGATGTAAACTAATTAGATGTGGAAATTTTAATGAAGTTTATGCTTGTAATTTTAAATTTTTAAAAAGAATGTTTTGATATTTATTTTATAAATTTAAGAGCAAATTCTGAATTGCTAAAAATTCAGGAATAAGTGACGTCAAGTTGACTACACAAAAAAGAAAGGAAAATAGTTTTATTTTTTTCTTGATTTTTTTCCCAAATAGATAACTTAACTTCAATATCTATTGCACAATTTTTTTTATTTTTTTTCTATGTATATTTTCCTTGTAATAACTTTTTAAAGTCAAGTTTGTCAAAATTTGGTAGTTTTCACTTGACGTCAACTTTTGCCTATTTTTTTATCATTTTCAAAAAACAAATTATACCTTTTGGAGAGGATTCTATCTTCTCGTGCACCATATATTTTTCAAAGTACTTTAATATGTTTTAGATTTTTTTTAATTTCTAATCAACCTCATTTTTTTATTATAACAACCTACTTGCATTACTTAAAAAATATATATAACTAATCAATATATATATATGGATTTTTGACTTTGAGCTCTATAAAAGGGTATTTTTATTTTTTTGAAAAAATCCATTTTGACTAAAGTATAATTATGTTCAAGTGAAAAGTTTCAGAAAATTCTTAAAAAAAGATGAGGTGGTTGCCAACAAAGATGCCACATAAATGGTTTTGACCGAAATATTTCTGGTTGAAAGGCTACTAGTCAAAAATGTTTTGGCCAAAATTTTACATGTAAATTGACACGCTTTTGAAAATTATAAAGGGAAAAAAATTATTGTATAGTTTCGGGCGAAAGTGTTTTGCCCAAAACTGTATGTCATGTATATGCCATGTAGTTTCAGACAAAATTGTTTCACTCGAAACTATTTAGGTCGAAACCATTTCGCTTGAAACTATTTCACTAGCTGAAAGTGTGACACAAGTTTGTACTTTAACCCCCTTGGGTTCATGCCTTAATTCTCTACAAATGTGGGGTTTGTATTATCTTTGATCTTTTATCTATAAATATTAAAACCTAGCTCTCTTGGCCATATATTAAGGCTAAATTTAAGTTTGGTAATCAAGATCTAGTATATCATACTATCTTGGATTCAACTACCATTGAAATGATTCACAAAGTTAGAATCTACTCTACAAAACTATGGTGGAAAAGCCAAAAGTGGTTTTTGAATACTCCTTTTAGGAGCTACAAGCCTTGCAAAGGATACTCATAGCTTTCTCCTTATTTGCCTATGTTTCCCAAGCTTAGTGTGAGGTGGAATCTTAAATCATTTACCTCTTAATGGTAACACAAATTTCAAATAGTTCAAACTACTTTGGTGGAACCCAAACTAGTTCATTATGCTTGACACTAGGTCCTAATTGGTTCATTTGGGAGTGATATTTTCTCATTGTTCTTTTTGTGGCCATTTGGAAACCATTAAGCATTTATTCTAGTTCTATCCTTGCACCTAGGTTGTTTGGCATTGGATACGTGACTTCTTCAAGCCATTCTACCTTGAGACTTTCTCTTGTTATTTGATACTTTTGAGAAATTGACCTAGGGTTCCGACTAAATATACCCTTATATGACATGCTTTCATAGTAGATACACTATTTTCAATTTGGAAGGATATAAATTTTACTGTTATTGTTGGTTTGGTTGTGGTTAAGCAATTTTCCATGTAAACTAAAGCTAGTATCTATTTTAATGTTATGTTACAAATCCAAGGCCAAACCAACAAGGTGGCTCTAGAGATTATTCATATGTAAACTTTAATTGAGCATTAGGCCAACACCCCCTATAGATTGATTGTGTTCTTCATCCCCTTACTAGCAAGGATGTTTCTTCATAATGACGGTGTGCATCTCCACCATGTGGGTGTAGACGTGCTTGCAACCATAGCTCCAAACAAGGCCACCATGGTTCCTAAGGCTCTCTACATCCTTAGCATTGTGGATGGACCCTTTCACAACATGGGCATTCCTTTGCTTCTTAGCAAGGCCAAGTTAGTTGACTTATGTGGAAAGTTTTCCTACTTGGAGCTTGCCATTTCCCTTTTGCCATCATGGATTGGGAGCTCATTGTTGACAACCAAGACCTCTCAAAGATGTGTGGTGGACCCACTGATTGTGACCCCCTGCTACTAACATAGCCTTTTTGACTTCAACACAAACTTTGTAGGAGCCCGCATGGGTAGCGTAGTTGGCTTGAGTCTTGTGTATGCTCCCCAAGGTCTTGGGTTTGACTCTGAGGCCTAGACCCAATGCCTGTGACTTGTGGGCAATTGTGTACATCCGCAAGGGGTTAGTCTCACCCTAGCTAGCTCATTCCCATCCCCAACTTGACAAAAAAGTAAGACCGAAATAAGACAGGTGGGATGTTGGGCTAGGTCACAGGGCTGTTGTTAACAAAAAAAAAAATTTAAAAATTAAAAATATACCATACTATGACCTACTATTGGTCATAAAAAATTCCCTCCTTTTCCAATCCTATTTTTATGTCTAAAATCCACGTGGACAATAAAATACACGTCATTCTCGTATACAAGTAAACGTGGCAATAGAGAATGATAACTCCGCGTGTGCCCCACCTGCCTTCATAAAATAAATTTCTGTTTGTTTTGCTCAGCTGTATTTTTTTTTCTTCGCAGTCCAATTTGGGAAGCACAGCGATCGAGCCCTCGCAGCGCTCTTCCACAAAGAAAATACTATCATCACTGCAATCAAGGTAATTCTTTCTCTTTTGAAATAAATCTGTCAATTTGTCTCAAACCCATTAAATCCTTCTTTGCGGCTTTTACCTTCTTTACCTTGAATGCTTTTTGGGTCAAATACTATTATTTGATGCGCTCTATATTTATTTGCCCTAAGTTTCTTAGTTTGACAATAGCTAGGAAGATCTGTGGTTGAAAACTGAGTGTAGCTCTGATTTTTTGAGTTGTTGGGGATTGATTGGAATTCCCACTTGATTTTAAGTTATATGTTTGAAAGTAGCCCTTCAAAGCCTCCTGATTCTTTGATTCATTTTTAATTTTATTTATGTATGTTTTTGCCCTCGTTCTTAAATCTCGAAGTTTAGGGTATCATGTTTAATAGAAATATGATGTTAAGGGTATTTCTCATAGCAGAAATATTTTTGCCAAGCAGGTTTTGGCTCTGCTAATTTACTTTTTAGTGTTTTGGATGGAGTCGCTTTGGATAGGGTTTTTTGTTTTCATGATGAAAATTGTATATTATGCTTGTTTTTAAGGATTTAATTGAAATTGCAAGTTCGAGTTTAGGACTAAGCTTGAATGTAAGGTCAAAGCTTGGAAGTACAAAATTTGAACATTATATAAGATAAATGAAAGATTATATCCTTGTGGACTGCTAAAGGTGGGATGTCATGTATCTAATTTTTGCATTTGGTCTGCCTTGACCATGGCCACACAGGCAACCACAAAATGCAAAGGATTTGTGGGGGGCTGTTAATTCTTGCATTTGGCTGTTTGCAACAAATTTTCTGTTACAAATTTGATTGAGCAAAAGTGCAGAATCATATCATGTGATACAAGATTAGTGAGAGTCGAGATAATGTTCTTCTCAGATGCCTAAAAAAATATCAGTATGGACTGCTTTAATGCTTCTCCACCTCAAACGTTAGGAAAGTGATTGCTTGACGTAGTTTTGAGTTTAGGGCACATTTCAATTCATTGCTGTACGACATAATTTATTCCAGTTATGTATCATTTTATTGGAGATGCGCTATGCATTCTCATTATGTACTTTGGACATATTGTTTTTCGGTTTTTTCAGTTCCATTCTGGGCCATTGGTGGGCATTGATATCTAAATTACATCAAATAAGTTACAAGTATGTTTTTGCAGGATTACGTCATGGATGTGCTTGAAAGACGGGAGGAATCTGTTGCATTTCCTGTGAGGGAAGGGGTTAATGTTAATGCTTGCTATTGGTGCCACATGTGTAACAAAGAGGTTTTGACCTCTGTGGCAGAGGGTTGCCAGGATAACATGGAACCTCTGTGCTCTGAGTGTGGAAATGGCTTTATAGAAGCTATTACAACTGCTCAGTCCCCTTCGGATGTGCATCAGACTCAAGGGATAGCCAATCACAATGGAGAAACCAGACGAGGAGGAGAGGGAGAAGAAGATGAAGGCCAGAGGATAGACCATGTACATGAGCAAATGCTACAGCAATTATTTCGTGTGATTAGCCACAATGACAGAGAGACTGACCACGAGAATTCCGGTGATGACATTGGATTCAGTCATACCTCACAGGATGGACAAATATTGATCACTGTTGAAGAGGATGTGGCAAACGGAGGTGATGAAGACAGTGACTCTTCAAGCATTAGTATTCACGCAGGTCCAGATGAATGGGACTTGTCAGACGATGAGAACGATAATGAAGAAGATTGGGAGGAAGCACACGAAGAAGAAGGAGACGGGGATGAAACGAGAGAGCAAACTAGCCTAACAGCAAATGCAGATGAAGAAATGCGTTCACCGACACAAAGAACTAGATGGGGAGGCAGATGGAGACAGGGAGACACACCGAGACCACAACAGAGAACAAATACTGATCATGTTCTACACCACTTTCTGCAAGAGATCTTTGAGAATCTGGTTGGAAACAATATTGACACCAGGTCAGAGTTTCCTGAATGGCCATTTTATGTTGGGAATCCAGGGGACTATCTTGATGCAAGTGGGTTTGAGCAGCTGCTGCAACAACTTGCTGAGAATGACAATAGCAGACGAGGTGCTCCTCCTGCAGCTAAATCTGTATTAGAAAATTTACCTTACATTACTGCTTATGAAAATTCTGTCTGTGCTATATGCAGAGATGCTATAATTGTAGGGGAAGTAGTTAGACAGCTACCATGCTTGCATCTGTATCATTCTGATTGTATTTTGCCATGGCTTAGTACTAGAAATTCTTGCCCAGTATGCCGTTATGAGCTTCCCACAGATGATTCTGAGTATGAAGGGCGTAAAGTGATTGCAATTGGTAGAGCCCATGCAACTGATAATATGAACTTCAACGTCCAGAACAGCAATCATGAATCATCTTCCCAAGAGTCATCTCATGCAAATTTTAATGTGCAGAATAGCAGTCAAGAGCCGTCTTTTGAATGGTCATCTCGAGCAACTCTCAATATGCAGAATGGAAGTCACGAGTTATCTTCTCGGCAGTTTTCCAACCCAGAAGGAGAAAATCTCCATTTGCAAGAGATGGAAAGTGTGTTAGTGTGTCCTCAAGATATTGGCAGCCACATTGCAGTTGAGTCTGAACTGGAAGTTCACAATGGAGAAGTTATTTACGAGGAGCAAGAGTATGATAGTGAACCCAATCACGAGATTCAAGATGGTGAAATAAAGAATGATAAAACATCTATATCTCAAAAATTTGGAAGCGGATGGTTACTAATGGCTGCAGGTCCTGTTTTGAGCGTTGTGGGACTTGTTCTGGCCTTGTGTTTTGGAAATCATTCAATAGGAGGCAGGATCCAGCAGCATGTACGGTGGTGGCAAGGGCAGCAACATGACTTTGTTAGGGAAACTCATACACAACAAGCAGGTGTGTTGAATGAGAGTCGAAGTCGGAGATGGTGGATGCCATTTCAGCAATGAGAAACAGATACTTTACCGCGCCACAAAGTCAAAGCATTGGGATTCAAATAACAGAAACTTGTGCTTTTATATTGGTTTTGGTTTTGCATTAATCTACTTTTTTGAAATGTGAACGTAAAAAGATATTAGTGGAGGTGATATAAATGTCTCCTATTGAACCAATTATATTCCCGACAATTTTATGGATTGTTGTATTGACGTTGTTCTACCTTTGAAGACCTTACATAAATTCGTTGATGGAGGATCAACTTAGAGAGAAAAGATCATATGACATATCTCATTGCTCTTTGTTGTTGCCTATATGTGTGCATCAACAAAGACTGTAGTGTCCATAGACATATTTTGTGTGTTGTGGTCTCTGTACAGTTCTTAGTTCTCTTTCCACATTTTTCTCTCGTCATACTTTTAAACTTCAGCTTCCAGTCTTTAATTGTGACCAAAAGTTATGCCCAACATGTATAAAGCTTATCACATTCTGTACGTGTAGTTTGAAAAATCTTATGGGACCATTAAAACAAAAGGGCTTCAACTATAAAATGTATGGGTTGATACATTTGGATGTAACCTTTTCACTGTCAAGTGAGACAAGTTGATTTTAAACGTTAAAACCACACATACTGTAAATTATCCTAAATTTTAAAGATCGGCGTGTTATCCATTTCTGCAAATAATGATTAGGATCAGATTCAAATTTCTAACCGTTAATAACTTGACGAACTATGTATATTGTATTGACAAGAAGGCGTAAGCTTAGCTTAGGCTTGGATTGATATATGTTAGAATCCATTAAAACATTTACACATTCTGTTGAAGTCATGTTTTGGCCGATAATGCAGTATAATGTAATCAAAATGGTAGCAGATACATGAGATGAGATTCAGAAATCCTTTTTGCGCTCATAGTGCTTGCTCTCCATGCAATCTGAATCTTCCTTTTATTAGAATATTATAGATGTAAGCATACAGCCATGTTCGCTTAAAAACAGAATAAAATATGTTTAGTCGGAAAATTATGAAAATAAAAGGAGAAAACAATAATGTGTAGAACTAGATTCATTTTTCATTCAAATAAATGCAAGAATGGTAGCCATGGTCGTAAAACAATGAAAATAAATTATGTTTGATCAGAAAAAAATTGAAAATAGGAGAAAACAATGATAAGTCGATTTTGTTTCAAGTAAATGTAAGGTTTCCCCACATATATTATAAAGTTGTAGTATATTAGAAATTTTATATGTTATTAAAAGGTTTATATTATATTATCATTCAGATTGTATTTTATTTATTTAGTGTAGTTTTGGTGTCTGACCTAAACTTAGGACAGTGGCAAAAAATATACACAACTGGTAGTAAAATTAAATGCGTAAGTGAATATTTTTCTTTTCTCTCTTATTGCTACATGAATATTTGTTTCAGCTGGTGAAGCTCGGGGCTCAAATGCATTGACCTATTTCTTACATACTCATATGTGTTTCTATCCCAATCACTAGAGGAGCACTTCCAAGCTGCCAACATGTTTACCACACTAATATGCGCTTATGCGATGGCCACATTCATTTGTGAATCCTGCCAACCAAGGAAATTCTCCAGATTCTAGGATAATTAGGTGGGTCCATTGCTCAATCACCTGTCCTCCCTGCAAATTGTAAACGTCCAGTATTTCACCTCTGCGAGTAATTAGGTGGCAAAAAGCATTTGCCCTACTCAAATGGGCATCGGCTCAAAGATACAATACAATGGTTGCATGATAGCAATAAATATAACATGCAATATCTGCATCTCTGACTATTTCTGATAATTATTTTGTTGAGTCAAGTTCCATGTTAGCATCTGTTTTTACTCCTGTTTTATTTCATTACACATATTGTCTGCACATTTCTGCTAATTTTGCTTTCAAGAGTAAATAATCTCCTCCTTTTTTCCCCAGATTTTTATACCTTTTAGTTTGTACTTTTTCCCACTTAACATCGAAAGGCTATTGCTTTCTAATCCAATCTTCATTCCCACATGTAATTCGGAAGCTTCATATATGTGTTGTTTGAAACTTGCATGTTCTCAAGATTGGGTTGCACACACAGTGAAGTGTTGCCCACAACGAACGGTGTATGGTTACTTGATTCAGAGAACTGATTCAAAACCTGAGATTTAACTGTTGAAACTGAAGGATGGGGTTTAAAATATTGGAAAGAGCAAAGGTTGTGATTCCCCTGTCAGAAACAAATCAAATAAAACATACTTCTGGCTTCCAGTTTCCATATCTTTCCATTATGTCAAAAATATGTATTTATACATATAATACAATTGAAAGATTTTTTTTGTTTCCAAGGACTTGGGAAAGATCTATTAGCTACAGAATGTTCTTTGCCTTGCAGTGTCAGGATTTTTTAGTCCACTCACAGTTTGATTACTTATGCAGTTTATGATGCTGCCTTCTGCTGGCATGGCAGATCCCATGTGATCCTAGGTTCTTTTTCATTTCTGCATTCTTTGTGCCTAAGGAATGATTCACGGACTAATGATGCAATGGGCAGTAGTGTAGTAGAACTTCCTAAGGTCTGTAAAGTTTTCAGTTTACTTTCTGCCCCATTGTTTTCCAGGTGTGACAGATTATGACCTTTGGTATTCTGCTGCTGGGAACTATTGAACACCATATTTCAACATTGCAGGGAACCATTTGGTGTTCTTACGGTCCCATCCAGTACTCCTGCACTCGGTTCTCTTTCTTCCTGGTTTTAAGCTTCTGCTCGGTATGTCTATTATCGTGTTTGTAAATTATGACCTGACATTTATTGAGTCCATTTCTCTGTATTGTACTTGAGAAAAGTTATCAGACTATTAGGAAAAAAGGGCTGCAACTATATAAAGCATGGCTCAAATTTTAGATGCAGCCTTTCCATCAAGTGAGAAGTAGAGAAAGATTCAGAGAACTGATTCAAAACCTGAGATTTAACTGTTGAAACTGAAGGATGGGGTTTAAAATATTGGAAAGAGCAAAGGTTGTGATTCCCCTGTCAGAAACAAATCAAATAAAACATACTTCTGGCTTCCAGTTTCCATATCTTTCCATTATGTCAAAAATATGTATTTATACATATAATACAATTGAAAGATTTTTTTTGTTTCCAAGGACTTGGGAAAGATCTATTAGCTACAGAATGTTCTTTGCCTTGCAGTGTCAGGATTTTTTAGTCCACTCACAGTTTGATTACTTATGCAGTTTATGATGCTGCCTTCTGCTGGCATGGCAGATCCCATGTGATCCTAGGTTCTTTTTCATTTCTGCATTCTTTGTGCCTAAGGAATGATTCACGGACTAATGATGCAATGGGCAGTAGTGTAGTAGAACTTCCTAAGGTCTGTAAAGTTTTCAGTTTACTTTCTGCCCCATTGTTTTCCAGGTGTGACAGATTATGACCTTTGGTATTCTGCTGCTGGGAACTATTGAACACCATATTTCAACATTGCAGGGAACCATTTGGTGTTCTTACGGTCCCATCCAGTACTCCTGCACTCGGTTCTCTTTCTTCCTGGTTTTAAGCTTCTGCTCGGTATGTCTATTATCGTGTTTGTAAATTATGACCTGACATTTATTGAGTCCATTTCTCTGTATTGTACTTGAGAAAAGTTATCAGACTATTAGGAAAAAAGGGCTGCAACTATATAAAGCATGGCTCAAATTTTAGATGCAGCCTTTCCATCAAGTGAGAAGTAGAGAAAGAATTTGAACTAAATTGATGTGTTGACCATTTCCTGGAAATAAGGATTAGAACCAGATTCATATTTGATTCATATTTCTTACCATTGTAACTTCATGAACTCCTGCACTTTGTAATGACAGAGAAGGATTAAGCTGACATAGGGACAAGATATTATTGGCATTTCTCATGAAACTTGAAATTATAATATTGCTCTGATTGATGCAGGTTAAGGTCCTTCAAGATGTTTACATATGTTGGTGAAGTCAAAGTTTGGGTGGTTATGCGGTTTTGTATAAGTAAAATACGTAAAATGGCTCTAGATGGACTAGATGACGTTTGGGAATCAGTGATCATAACTCTCTCTTCATGCAATCTACTGCTTGCTTTTATTAGGATATTATGGTTACAATGTATGTTTGTGCATCTACCAACATACCAGGTCTGCGTATCTATTTTTGGTCATGCTAATTTCCTTATAATATCTATTTAACTGTTTTTGTGATTTTATATGTAACTTGGTTCAGGGTTTCTCACTGTCATGTTATCAAGAGCGCAGAACCTACATAGATGGAAAAAGGGTTTTGCTATCGCAGATCTGCTTTATTTAATTCTTTTGTTCTGGTTTTCTCAGTAAATGTTTACCCATCCGAGACCAGTCTACCCAATTGAATGACCTCAAACATGTGTCTCGACGTTACATCTATAAGGACAGTTCCTATATGAATCATGATAGCTCTACTTTAACAGGACAAGGGCTGTTGTAAATTTGCTTGTATCCTTGAGAAAGAAGTATGAACTTAGAATTAATGTTTGGTTGGCAATGACCAATGTAAATCAATACAATTCTCTTCTCTTGTCTTGTTCTTCTGATGATGGATCATGAAGTTTGATCTGAAACGTTGAGAGAGGGAAAAAACTTCCACAATGAAATCCAGAAATTTCTTGCACTAACATTATGGAACGTGGAAATCATATGTCTACAATTTGAGAACTTTTACCCATACAAGTAATGACCGGAAAGAGATGACGTACAAGAATTGCCCAGGTCTTTTATGCAAGGCATTTTAGACTATATTCAGCTCTTTAATGTAAGGTGTTTTAGGTTGTACTCAGTTCTTGTTTTATCATTAAACTGGATGATGTTTCAGTAGAGCTTACTTAGAATGTTGGTAAGATTTTAGTAAGAATTATCACTTAATAGCCATGACAAATAAATAACTAAGATTGTTAAATAACTTATTTGTCTTTTGTTATACTATTTTAAGTAGGTTTCACACTATGCACAATATTTTCACCCATAAGGCGAAGGAGGATCACTTCACTCAGTATTTAAGGGAGGTAACTGATAGTAAAACATAATAATTTGAACAAGGATTGGGTGATAGGTATCTTTAACTAACTGATCTGGTTTTTCAATTGCACCTTCGTTTAAAAATATTAATAAAACAGTTTTCTCATTTGGGTGAATGGACGCCATGTGGCAAATGTTAAGTAATTAATTTTATAATGAGGCCGATTGAATAACTGCAATATTTAATAAGTTATTTTTTCTTCTTAATGAAATGTGTTTATGTAGTAAAAATAGTTAATTAATTAACATATTAATGGAGTTATTTGTGTAAAACAGCTTCTAGTTTGAAATTTTCATTTATGAAATGTCTACACTAGGGGCATGCCCACGATTAAGCAGCAGGGCAATGCATAGGATGAACGAGGGCTGAGCTTCACGGTTAACTAGGGTTCAGTCACTATGTATGCATAAAGACCCAAAAAAAATTATAGAGAGAAGAGATGTGAAATATCAATCCTATGTGCGAAATTTTTACCCTAGTATGGAGATGAATGCTGCTTCACTTTAAATTTAAAAAAAATCACAATAACCTCCTCAGGGTACACAATATATCGAGATAAATAATTTGAGTATGGGGTTTTAAAAATTCTTACCAAATGCTCCCAAGAGTATGAAATTGTAGAAGTCTTTATGTTAATATTTATATTTCTATAAGTTCTATATCCATCTTTAAAAAGTTTATTTAATATATATATTTCTATATCTATCTTTTAAAAAAATTATTTAAAATATGTGAATACATATTATTTTATAGGTGTCTATTCTACTTGCAAATGATAAATTGATTAAAAAATAAGTGTGATATATTTTAAATAATTTTTTAAAAGATAAATATCCTAGTTTTGTTCTTTTAAAATTATTTAAGATATATTAATATAATATATATTTAAGAGTTACTTTTATTTAAGATATATTAATATAATATATATTTAAGAGTTACTTGAAAATTATTTTGTTTACTTAATGGTATATTTTTTTTAGACTATAGGAATGGAGTAGCCCCCTCTATAAACTGTTGGTAAATTGTTTCTCGCATGTCACGTCCTTCAATACAACATGATGCTTTAATTAATCAAGTTAGGCCTCTCAACCCACTTAATAGTATTTTATTATTTATTTTTTTAAATAAGTTAATTTTTTAATATTCCCTTGCTCACACTCTAGTTATGCTTCTTGACATAACAAGACCAAAACATTTACCAAATATATGCTCTTTTATCATTTTTCTAATTTTAAATCAAATACTTTTTAATTACTAATGATCTCCGAATTAAACAAGTAGCTTCAATATGACTAGATTTTATACCTCTTAGCCCCTTCAAGATTTGGAAAACTAAATTTTAATGGAGTAGCTATGGATGATTTTGGGCCAGCAAAGGATGGAGCTTTTAGAGATTTAAATGTTTGAGAAAAATTTGGTTTTCATAATAGACATGAATAAGGTTAATAATAATTAACTGAAATCACTTGTAATGTTTAAAAGCCTTAAAATATTTATGATTAGAAGATGGACTTTTTTAATCAAAGATGATACACGATCATTGCAATAAATGGTGATAAGTGTTGCAAGGTGTGTGCCCTTGGTCTCCTTGTGTTGTGCAGCATAGTGCTTGGGTTTGTGACATGGCTTAATCGCCTCTCATGGATTCATTAAGTGTTTGTTGAAGAAGCCATTAAGTTAGTTAGTGAATTCAAAAATATATCCTTATATCACATTCATGAAATGTAAATATAGTAGTTGACTTATTAACCATTAAAGATGTTGAATCCTCTTAATAGTAGCTCTTCCAAATAAAAATTGGAAATATTCCCCTCCCTCTCAATTTTGAAAGTCACTTTGTTAGAGATGTCTTTTTTCCCTTAATTTTTGAAATCCCCTTAACTCCATCTCTTCCCTTGGATATCCCTACACCCCATCTCATCTATGATAATACCTTGCTTGAGATCCTCCTACCTCCCTACCTTCCCATTGACTATTCTTACAATATTTCTCATTTATGGTAATCCCTACCTTCCCATTGAATATTCTTACAATATTTCTCATTTATGGTAATCCCTTACTACAATTCTCATCTACAATAATGATTTCTTACCACTCGATAAGATTAAATCATTATGATTTTAATCATGATTTAATATGAAATATATGATGTGCTAGAGTTATAATTCCCAAGATAAAATGAAATAGATTAGTTCCTCTTCAAGACTACGGTACATGGCGTTTTCTTTCAACCGTTTTCTATAATAAATTTAATTTCCTTGTTTGGTTTTGTAATTTCACCCATAGTGTACAAAGACTTGTGTTGATGAGTGTTTGCATGAAATGGGCATAGTTTTCCTTTAATTTTCTTCAGGGGAGTAATAAGGAATTTCAAGTTTGATTATTGGGATGAGATGATTAAGGGAGCAGTATGATGGTAGAATTTTAGTCTTCTCTCTATTTAAGAATTTATATTTAACTATGAAGAGTTTGAGATTTTAAAAGATATTATGGTGAGGAAAAAATTTGTGAGGATTGTCATATCTCTATCTTTTGATCTAAATTAATATGAGCATATTGAATAAAATTCAATTGGTACCATCAAGTATACTTACTAAGTTATTAGTTTGTATGGCCAAGTTAAGTTAGTTCATTCTTACAACTCTTGAGACAATTTCTTAAGCACAAAATTCTAAAATAATGCATGAACATGATGAATTAGGTGTAGATGTTTTAAGAATGATTGTGACACCTTATGGCCATGAAGACAAGAATAATCCATGATTGAAGGGTTTTTCTGGAGAAACTTATCCAACAAAGTGTGGATTAAAATAAACCTAAATTGCATATAAACACACATACACACATGTTTCTACCCAACTAAACCCATCCACGTTAGACAAAACAAAAAAATAATAATGGATCCATTGAAATTTAAATGGTTGAAATTCCATATGTTCAAAGAGTCTTGTTGATTAATATATGTTTTCAATCTAGTTATTAAGTTTGCATAAATGATCCCTCAGAGTTCTTGTAAATCATCATAGTTTGTTGTTTTGGAATAAAAATATGTATTTGTAGTTAGGTAGAAATGAGAAATGAATTTTAGAAGCAAGTTTCAAGGAAAGCACATGTGAACATTATAATAATGTTGCCAAGTCCCACAATGTTCTTGAAGACCTCAAGAAAAAAAATTGGCTTACAAATTTTGTGTGGACATAGTTGGCATGAGAAGGCACAACTCTAGTCATTAAGAGTTTCCCACATAGTTGTGGTTATTGTGATTGATTTATGTACTTTCATCTTTTCCAATTGGGATTTTAGTGTAGTCATATTTTTGTGATTCTTGTTGGATATAAGAGGGGATTGTAAGAATGATATTTTTAGAAACAATATGATGGATAAGGATTGTGAAAGATGGGGTTTTTAAGGATGTTAAAGAGTGTATTCAAATCGAGAAATAGGGTTTTTATCTTAACCTTTTCTTTCTAGGGCTACTAAAGCCAAGCTATGAAGTGATTCAAGTGAGGGTATAGATTGCTATGTGTTTATTTTATATGGATGTATAACCTTTTGTAAAATATTGTAAAGAATTCATGTGGCCAAGAAAGTGTATGTGTAATTCTAAGAAGACATCGATCTAAGAGAAGGTTGAGTTTCTTGGATGGTGGTTATTGTATGCTAATTGAATCATTGTGGCTTCTAAGAATACATATTGAGCTTCTTTAGATGAAAATAGTGAATATTATAGTATTAAATTATTGTTCATTTTTCTAAAATACATAAAAAATATTGTTACTCCATTCTAATTAGTTAAAACAATTGAGGCCTTACTCCCAAACACACTTTTTCAAAGAACGTTAATAAATAGAATGATCTCATCCTCAATTATTACACTCAACAATTATTCTTGTTATGTCACCTTTGAAATCAATGGTAACAATTGTACACAACCTCAATTATCATTATTTTGATATATGGGAAATTAGGAGCCTAATGACCTTATGCCCACTTAGAAGGTGCTATAAGGTAAGGCAAGTCAAGTGTAACTCTCATGACTAGATGGCCTAGTCTAACTTTGTAATTTAAATTGAGATTTGAACTTTGGTAGGTCAACATGACACAAATTAGAATGGGTGGCAAAACCAACCAAACTGATGCTTGAAGGCTTACACAACTTTTGTTCTAACCCTAAAATATTATTCTTCTTGATTTGACTTATGAAATCAATGTAAGAAATTATACAACCAAGTACAATCACATCTTTGAGACATAAAGACCAAAATATATTGGATTTAACATGACTATAAACAAATTGTTCTTAAAACTAAAATTAATATTCTATATTGTGAGTATCAATGTTAATATTATCCAATAAAACATCTAAAATTATCCAATAGAGTGTCAACAATCATAACACAAAATTACATAGACATTATATAAATTTAATTAATGGGCTAGGATAGGCTAAAATTAGGTGTGGTTGGGTAGGTTCAGATTTTAGGTTTCTACAATTGGCTCTTCAATTGCTTACTATTTCTCTCAAATAAAAATCATGAACCTTGGAACCTAGTTTAATTACAATATGCGATCAACTTGGTGATATCCTTTTCAATCAATTATAAGAAAGTATAGACACAAGCTCTATTCTTCACTATTCCATGGCAATCAAAAGGATGTTGGAAGTTTGTTTTGTCATTGATGTCAACAGATCTTTATTGTTGCATTGATGTCAACAGTTCTATGGGGAGATTGTTGGAAGTCTGTGAAGATGCTTTGATTGGTTACATCGTGTTGTCATTAGTAGTATCACTGATGTCAACCTCTAGTGTTGCTTTGATGAGCATGAGTTGGTGATGTTCAACCTCTTGTGTAGTTGAGAGGTTGTAGAAGTGTTTTAGATGATGAAAGTGTGTTTGTGGTTCTTGGTTTCCAAGTGCTTTTGAGAAAATTTGAATAAAAGAGGAAATTGTGTGGTGAAGAGTGTTTAGTGTGATAGAGTGGTGTTCACTGTTTTGCTCCAAATTTCTTAAGGGATTAATATTTTCCTATGCAGTTCAGATGTGTTGATCAAAGGTGTTCTGAAGTGTTATATCCAGAGTTCCAAGTTCTATATCGTTGTGCAGAGAAAGTTGTGTTCACTAATGTGTGAACTATGTAAGCAGTGTTGTCTGGGAGAAATGGTTTTGCTCCACATTTATCTACAATTTGGTTTCTGGTCTTGCAAATCCTGAAGTGTGCTTATATTGCTAGTATCTATCTTCAGAATGAGTTGTTTGTGTTTTGGTGCTCCACAAGGTTGGATTCAAGTGTTGCAGTGTGTGGAAGGTTAGCTGGTTGGGCAAAATGAATGTGTTCTTCTAGTGCATGATTTTGTGAAGGAGTTGTTGGATTTCAAGGCATTGATCGAATATTCTAGATTATGTTAAAGTGTTGTGTGTGGTCCTCAAGTCATCTTTGGATCAAAGGAAGCACATGTACTTAATTGTTTAATGGTGTTAACACAAGTTTGACTAACCTTGGGTGTTTACACTAATTGCATATATGCTTCAGTGTTTGTGGAAGCATGGCATGGTGTGTATGTATGCATTTGGGTCCAAGTTAAGGTGTGATGTGGTCTGCCTTCATTCCTCTCCACCACAGAATGCTTTGGTGTTGAACTAATTCGAATTTGCATGTTTGAGGTGCATAGTCAACCTTGTGAATTGTTTTCAAGGTTGAAGACGGTATATATGACTAATGAGTTGATGGAGGATAAAGGTGTGATGGGTATAATGTGAAGTGTGAAAGTGTGAAATGCACTGTGAGATTTAATGCCTAAGACTACTTGAAGCAGTGAGCAGAAGATGTCTACATTCTACAAAGAGAGTGTGAATGTTCTAGTGAAGCAGTGGTGGAAATTTTTTGTTGCTCTAAGATGGATTTCTCATTGCAACAATCTTCTTTCTTCTTCTTCTTCTTTCTAATCTGGCAGTGATCCCTTCTTTTCTTTTGGGCAGTGATCCCTCTAGTAGTGAGCCTATTATATTCGATGTTGCAATTACTTTATATTGTAAGCTAATCCTTGCCGTGGTGTTTCCCTTCTTGAGTTTCCACGTAAATCTGGTGTTCTCATGTGTTTGGATGTGTTTTCATTGTTGTTTCTCATGTTTATGTTCTACTAATGCATGATAAGGGTTTAATGGTTCTTAAGGGTTTAAGGATTAATACAAATCTGAATGTTAATGAGGGTTTTGATGTTTTAATGTACAAATGCTTCACCCCCCCTCTCAATTGTCTTGTGCATTCAATAATTGGTATCAGAGCAAAGTTCCTTGGAAGAAATATTAACTGCTTGAGGTAGATCTGGGATGGTGCAAAGAGGGAGGCTCCTTTGTTTGACGGATCTAATTATGCATTATGGAAGATGAGGACAAAAGGTTTCCTTATCTCTCTAGGGTTTGGAGTTTTAAAATCTATTGAAACTGGATATAGAATGCCTGCATATGGTCCAAGTATTGATGATGAAATCAAGGCGTATGAGAACAATGGCAAAGCAGGGTATGCTCTTTTAAGTGGTCTTTCTAATTTAGAACTTGTGGAAGTTATGAGTCTTAAAACTACTGGTGAAATTTGGAAAAAACTAGAAAGTATCTATGAAGGAGATGATAAGGCCAAACAAGCAAAGATGCAAAATCTGAAGATCAAGTTTGAAAACCTAAGGATGATAAAAGATAGAGATATTATAGGCTACATGCATAGAGTGGATGAAGTTGTCAAAAGTTGTCAATTCCATCAGAGGTATTGTTGGAAATCAAGATGAAGATGAGGTGGTAAAGAAGGTACTAAGAAATCTTACTAAATCCTATAGTCATAAGGTTTTTGCTATTGAGGAAATTCAAAATTTGAATATTATTCTAGAGATCAGTTGTTTGGTGCATTAACTACTTTTTAATTGAGAGAGTTTGGTCCAAGTGATGTAAAAAAAGAGACTAATTTTAAAGTTGGGAAAATGGAGAAGAATGGGGAATCTAACCTAGATGAATTTTATGAGTTAGAAGCAAACTTTGTGAGAAAATTGAAAAAGGGCACTAGAAAATACAGAGGTAAGTTACCTTTCAAATGCTTTAACTGTGGAAATATTGGTCATTATGCTTCAAGATTTCCTATCAAAGCTTCAAGAGATAGACCTAAGGAGAATAAAGGTAAATCAATTAGGAGTAGTTATTATGTTAAGGAAGATGTTAGGTAAATCAGTTTTGATGGCAAGCATAATATAGATGATGTTCTTTATGTTAAGGGTTTGTGGCATAACCTTTTGAGTGCAGTACAAATGTGTAGCGGAGGATATAATCTTGTGTTTTAGGAAAATGGTTGTGAGATCAAAAAAGGCTCTAAAACTATGGTTGCAGTGGGAAGAAGGGAAGATGGAAATGTTTATCAACTTAAGGGTGCAAATGGTCAATGCATTATGACTCAAATTAATGAAAGTTGGCTATGGCATAGAAGAATGTGTCACATCAATTTTGGTAGCCTAGTGAGGATTAGTTTAAATCAAGCTATGAGAGATGTGTTGAAGATTACAAATCCTATCATTGTTGTTTGCAAGGAATGTTAGATTGGGAAGCAAGCTAGAAAGAGTTTCAAATTAAAAGAACAATCTACTACTGTTCCTTTGGAGTAGGTGCATACAGATCTTTGTGGACCTACTAGAATCAAAAGTTTTCAAGGTGATAGACCTGTATTTTATGCTAATAATTGATGATTATTCTAGAATGACTTGGGTTACTTTTCTCAACAACAAAAAATCAAAAGCTTTAGATAATTTTAAGGCATTCAAAGCTATGGTTGAGAATAAAATGGATATGAAAATAAAATGTTTGATATTTGAAAAAGGTGGAAAATTCACCTCCAATGAGTTTAACACTTTTTGTGAAGATCATGGAATAAAGAGGCATTTGTTAGCTCCTAGGAATCCTCAGAAGAATGGAGTTGTGGAAAGAAAGAATAAGACTATTCAGGAAGAAGTAAGGACAATAATGAAGCAAATCTACCAAATGTTTACTGGAGAGAAGCAATTTATACTGCAGTCTACATACTTAACAAAGCACAAGAAAGGACAAATAGTTCAAAGACTCCCTATGAGTTGTGGTATGGAATAACCCCTATTGTGAAATATTTCACAAGTGTTTGGAAGAAAATGCTATATCAGAAGAGATGAAGAAAGCTTAGGAAAGCTTGATGCAAGATTTGATGAAAGAATCTTCCTTAGATATTCTACAAGAAGCAAGGCTTACCGATGTTACAATAAGAGGCTAAAAAATATTGTTGAAAGTGCAAGTGTCAAATTGGATGAAGACTTACACAAAATTTCAATGATGATAGATTGATATGAACCAAATGAGTCCTCTTACAGAGGAGAAGAGAAAGATGAAGGTAAGAAAAAAGAAGTGCAAGTTGAAGAGGAAGAAGCTCTAGAAAGGATCCCTAAAACCCATAATTATGTGCAAAAGAATCATTTAGAAGATCAAATCATTGGTGACAAAAGTAGAGGTGTGTTGACAAGAAGAAAGGCTGCTATGATAGAAGAACAAGTAAACCTATGTTTACTTTCCAAAGTTGAACCTAAAATAGTGATTGAGGCATGCAAAGATGAATAATGGATCAACGCTATGGAGGAAGGACTAATGTAGATTGAGAAGAATCAAACTTGGGAACTTGTCCCAAGACCTGCAAACAAGAATGTGATTGGAACTAAGTGGGCATTCTAGAACAAGCTAAATGAGAATCGAGAAGTGGTAACAAACAAGACAAGACTTGTAGGAGGAATAGATTTTGAGGAGACATTTTCTCTAGTGGCAAGAATGGAAGCTAATAGGATGTTTTTGACTTTTGTAGCACATAAGGATTTCAAAGTCTATCAAATGGATGTGAAGTTTGCATTCTTGATGGTGAGTTGGAAGAATAGGTTTATATTGAACAATCAGAAGGCTTTTAGTTATCAGATAATCCTGATATGGTCTGCAGATTGAAGAAGGCATTATATGGACTCAAACAAGCTCCTAGAGCTTGGTATGCAAGATTGGATAGGTACATGTTGCAGCAAGGATTCAATAAAGGTACTATAGATAATAATCTTTATTTCAAAGTTGAAAAAGATCAAATCTTGATTGTGGTGGTGTATGTTGATGATATAATCTTTAGAGGTAATGAAAGCATGTACAAGAGATTTGTAGAAGAGATGTAGAAAGAGTTTGAGATGCCTATGTTTGGGGAGATGAATTTCTTCCTTGGACTTCAAATCAATCAAACAAAGAAAGGGATATTCATTTCACAATCTAAGTATGTCAAGGAAGTGTTGAAGAATTTTGGGATGGAAGACTCTAAACCAATATGTACTCCCATGGTTAATGGTTGTAAACTAAGTAAGAATGAATAATCTTCTAAGACTGATCAAAGCAAGTACATATCAATGATTAGAGGACTGCTATATCTAACTACTACTAGAGAAGATATCATGCATATAGTTTTTCTTGTGGCTAGATTTCAAAAAGATCCCAAAGAGTCACATGTGGTAGCTCAGTAAAGAGAATATTCAGATACTTGAAAGGCATTCCATAATATGACTTATGGTATCCAAAGAATATTGATTTCTCTTTAAGTGCTTATATAGATACAAATTGGGCAAGTTGTTTGGACGATAGAAAAAGTACAATTGGTGGTGCTTTCTTTCTTGGAAGCAGGTTGTTTCCTTGGCTAAGCAAGAAGAAGGATTTAGTGTTATTATCTATTGTAGATGCAAAATACATTGATGTAGCATCATGTTGCACTCAGGTGTTATGGATGAAGCAAAATTTGAAGGATATAAAAGTGGAATATGATGAATCTATTTCTATCTTTTGTGATAATATAAGTGTTATTAATATTTCAAAGAATCTAGTAATGCATTCAAGGATAGCATATTTCAATCCAGTATCACTTTTTGAGAGAGAAGGTTGCAGAGAATGAGGTGAAATTGGAGTATGTGCCTACTAAGGATCAAGTTGTAGATACCTTCACGAAGGCTCTTCCTAAGGATACTTTTGAGTATCTCTTAGATAATTTGGGGGTCATTGCCCCTCCTTTCAATTAGATGCATAAGGACATGCATCAGTCTAGTGGATCTCAAGATTCATTCCTTGTCCTGGACTGATGTTGGTGGTTACCTCTTAGGGGGAGTAGGTAGTGGCATTGTTGGTTGTTGTAGTCAGGGGGAGTAAGTGTTGTCATTGTGTGGTATATAGTTGTTTTCCTTTGTCATTTGTGTCAAAGGATATGAGAAGTTGTTGTTGGTTAGTGTGCAAAGAAGGTGTGAAGAAAATAAAGTACAGTTAAAGAAAAGGTAGTTGCAGAGCAGTTGTTGTCCCTTATAGGTGTTGCCTTTGGGGGAGAGAAAGTATGTATGTTTAATTTCAAAGGGGAGAGATTCAAGTATTCTGCCATTTTCCATTGATGTCAAAGGGGGAGAGAGATAATTGAAAAACCATATGAAGTAAGGAAGATAGAATTCCTTAGAAAGTGTTGAACCTGATAAAGTGTTGGAAAGTATAGATGCTTGTGTAAGGGGGAACAATGTGCATTGTGGTGTAGTATATGTATTGGTGATCAAAGTTGTTTTGTTGTTGATGGCTTTTCTATGTATTGTCATCAATGAAAAAGGGGGGTATTGTTGGAATTTTTTATTGTCATTGATGTCATCAAAGATTTGTTGTTGCATTGATGTCAACGAGTCTATGGGGAGATTTTTAGAAGTCTATGAAGATGCTTTGATTGGTTAGATTATGTTGTCATTCGTAGTATCACTGATGTCAACCTTTAGTGTTGCTTTGATGAGCATGAGTTGGTGATGTTCAACCTCTTGTGTGGTTGAGATGTTGTAGAAGTGTTCCAGATGATGAGAATGTGTTTGTGGTGCTTGGTTTCCAAGTGCTTTTGAGAAAATTTGAATAAAAGAGGAAACGGTGTGGTGAAGAGTTTTCAATGTGACAAAGTGGTGTTCAGTGGTTTGCTCTGCATTTCTTCATGGATGAAGATCTACCTATGTGATTCAGATATGTTGATTAGAGGTGTTCATAAGTGTTATATCTAGAGTTTCAAGCTCTAGATCATTGTGCAGAGAAATTTGTGTTCACCAGTGTGTGAACTATGTAGGTAGTGTTGTCTAGAGAAATCATTTTGCTCCACATTTCTCCATAGTTTGGTTTCTAGTCTTGTGGATATGGAAGTGTTCTTATATTGCTATTATCTATCTTCAGTATGATTTTTTCATGTTTTGGTGCTCCACAAGGTTGGATTCAGGTGTCATACTGTGTGGAAGGTTTGTTGGTTGTGCAAAATGAATATGTTCTTCTAGTGTATGATGTTGCGAAGGAGTTGTTGGATTTCAAGGTGTTGATGGAATATTATAGATTATGTTAAAGTGTTGTTTGTGTTCCACAAGTCATCTTTGGATCAAAGGAAGTGTGTACTTAATTGTTTAATGGTGTTAATATAAGTTTGGTCGACCTTGGGTATTTACACTAATTGTGGATATGCTTTGATTTTTGTGGAAGCATGGCATGGCGTGTATGTATGTATTTGGGTCTGAGTTAAGGTGTGATGTGGTCTTCCTTCATTCCTCTCCACCATGGGAATACTTTTTTTAGACCTAATTTGAATTTGCACATTTGAGGTGCATAGTCGACCTTGTGAATTATTTTCAAGGTTGAAGATGGTATATATGAGTGATGAGTTGATGGAGGATAAAGGTGTGATGGGTGTAATGTGAAGTGTGAAAGTGAAAAATGTAGTGTGAGCTTTAATGCCTAAGACTATTAGAAGCAATGAGCAGAAGGTGTTTACATTCTACCGAGAATGTGAATGTTCTAGTGAGGCAATGGTGGAACTTTTATTTGCTTTAAGATGGATTATCATTGTAACAATCTTCTTTCTTCTTCTTTCTAATCTGGCAGTGAGCCCTTCTTTTCTTTTGGGTAGTGAGATCTCTGATAGTGAGCCTATTGTATTTGGTGTTGCAATTACTTTATATTGTGAGCTAATCCTCACCATGGTTTTTCCCTTCTTGGGTTTTCCACATAAGTTTGGTGTTTTCATGTGTTTGGATGTGTTTGCATTCTTATTTCTCATGTTTATGTTCTACTAATGCATTATAAGGGTTTAATGGTTGTTAAGGGTTTAAGGATTAATGCAGATCTAAATGTTAATGAGGGTTTTGATGTTTTAATGTACAATTGATTCACCCCTCCTCTCAGTTATCTTGTGCATTCAACATTATGGTTCACTTTGGATGAAGTACAACCAACATTGACTCATCAATTTGAAATATTTCAACATAGGAACAAGATAGATGAGGCGATGGTTTTGATATTTTAGATAGTCTCTTGTTTCATTTAAAGTTTCGTAACACTACTAGGGTTATGTGGATGAGATTCAATGATCTTTTTGGAACCATCAATGAGTATAGAGCTTTGGAGATTGAGGTGGAATCAACATCACTTGTACCTAATTCTTTCCCCTCCATTAAGGACTTCTTATAGAGGTTTAAGTCACTCAGATCTCTTTTACAGGGTTATGGGAAGAATAAAACTAACAAAGAATGTATTTTCCTGATTATGTCTAAGCTTCAAGGGTCATTTTAGTTCTTCTCTTATACTTTCTACTCCAATATGGATGCATTGGGTGATGCATTTACCATGCCTACTTTCGAGGTTTTTTGTGTGTTTGACTCATGAATAGGAAAAGTTGATTCAGTTTGAATCTCTTTCTAGTTCTAAAACCCAAGAATTGGTAGCACAAACATCCAAAGGGAAATACAAGAAAAAACATAATCCCAAGATATATTCTTCATCAAGTAGTGAGTGTTTCTCCAAAACATCTAAGAATTTAGAACATAAACATCAAACCACTCCTTAGTATGATAAAAATTCTAAGTTTGGAGAGTCTTCCTCCAAGACAAAGAATAAATCAGGTGAACCTTACAATTTTTATGGTAAGGAAGGACATCCAGTCAATAGATGTTGGAAGATATTAGAGGCTTTGGAGGAATCCATGTAGCAGCATAACATCTCCACCTCGAAATATTCTTCCTCATCTAAAGCTAAAGTTCATGCTCCTTTTACATGGGCCTTACCTTCTGTAGCTCCATGGATACTTGATTATAATGCAACACATCTCATGACACACTCTCAAGATTTGGTCTCATCCTTTCAAATTGTAGGACTACTCACATTATAGTTGGGGATTCTACACAACTTTCAGTTTTGGGCTCAAGCACTGTCACACTTGAGGGTGGTTTTCTTCATGAGGTACTTTTAGTTCCTAATAGCTCCACCAACCTTCTTTCATTGTATAATTTTTTTCAATTTGGCACCAATACGACAGTCGAGTTTACCCCACATGATGTATTTATTCATGACCTTCATGATCTTGATATTATTGTGGCCACTGGGAGTGTTGATTCTACTTCTCGTTTATACCGATTTGATGGTTTTGAGAGTTCATTTGGTCCAGGTTCATGCTTTATAGCACATGCATACATTATGACCATGATGTGGCATTAACATTTTGGTCATGTCAATTACAGATATCTACAACAAATAAGTACACAGGCATTAGTGTTCAAGGTCCCTAAGATTTCTTGTACTAATGGTATTTGTCAAGGATGTGTTCTTAGCAAACATCACCGGGACTATTTTTCTACAGGTAGAGCCACACATGCCAAGACACCCTTAGAGTTGGTACATAGTGATCTCATGTCATTTCCACCTACTTAATTTTCAGGGGCCAAATATATGCTCGTGTTTATTAATGACTTCTCTAGGAATACATGGGTGTACTTTCTTAAGTACAAGAGTGATGCCTTTGATTCTTTCAGGATCTTTAAGGAATTCATGGAGAAGCAATCTAGTCTTTCTATCAAGCAGATACACATAGATAATGGGGGAGTATGTTAATCAGACTTTCAAGGAATTTTTCACTGAGCATGGTTTGCAACATCAACTTATAGTTCCATACACCCCTCAACATAATGGTGTTGTTGAACAAAATAATGGAACTTTACAAGATATGGCCAACTATATGATTCATTCATGAGATATGCACTCTTCATTTTGGGATGAGGTAGTTAATTGTGCCAATTTTATTCAAAATTATGTGCCTCACAAGGTATTGCAACAGATGACTCCTGAGGAGGCTTGGTCCCATGTCGAGCCCAATGTATCTTCATTCAGAGTCTTTGGTGGTAAGGCTTGGGAATTCATTCCTAAAGCTCAACAGAAAGCCATAGAGAGGAAGAGTCGGCCACTCATAATTTTTGGCTACTGTGGGATATTAAGGCATACAGGTTGTTTGATCCTAATTCTAGAGATGTCTTGTTTTGATGGGATGTCCAGTTTGATGAGTGCTTTCCTCATATGTATTCTCCATCCCTAGCTTCTCCCTCATCACCTACTACTCACTCCTCATATCTTGAGGATTACTCATCTCTTGAGGACGAGGATGATGCTCCAACTATCCCACCACATCCAGATATTCATCCCTTACCCAAGTGGGTCCACAATGCTATTGATGTAGTTGGACCTTTGGCAAGTGATCCTTTAGACTCATGTCGTACTCGTGCATAGACATCGGGTGTTAGTCTTTTGAGTCATACTATTTTGGATGATCCTCAAAAGTTTTCAGAGGTGGTTGGTATTCTTGAGTGGGATAGTTCTATGGCAGATAAGTATTCTTCTTTGATGAAGAATCATACTTGGGATTTAGTTCCTCTTCCTAAGGGAAGAAATTTGGTTCGATGCAAGTGGTTGTACTTTGCCAAATATGTTGCAAATGGTTCTATTGATAAGTATAAGGCTTGTCTTCTTGCAAAGGGTTTCTCTCATATCAAAGGCATTGATTATTCTACGACCTTTGCCCCTATTTCCAAGATGAATTTTATTGACCTTGTACATTCCCTTCCAAATTCATAGGGATGGCCAGTATTTCAAATGGATGTGAAGAGTGCCTTCCTTCATGGTGATCTTCATGAGGATATTTATATGGAGCAACCACATGGTTTTACTGAGTACTCTTCATTGGTTTACAGACTTTTTCGTTCACTATATGGTCTCAAACAAGCCCCTCAGGCTTGGTATGAGAAGATGGACACTTTTCTACTTTTTTTTGGCTTTACACGATGTCATTTTGATCCCACGATGTGCATTCAAAGATAAGAGGATGATATTTTGATCCTTGTGCTATATGTGGATGATTTGATCCTTATAGATGGCTCATCCTCCATGGTCTAGAATGTTCAATGAGCTTTGATGGAGTAGTTTCAGATGAAAAATATCAACCTTCTACACTACTTTCTTGGTTTACAGGTTATTAAGTCTTTAGATGGGATTTCCATATTTCAACAAAAGTATGCTCTTGACATGCTTTAGAGATTTGGCATGCTTGAGTGCAAGCCTTCCCCCACACCATTTCAATCATGTGTTGTATTATCTTCCACGTGTACTACTCCTTCAACAAATGCTACATTATACAAGTGGTTGGATGGTAGTATTTTGTACCTAACACATTCACACGTTGGTCTTTCATTTGCGGTTGGTGTTATCTCTCGATTCTCACATGATCCACATTAGAGTCATTGGCAAGATTCCAAATGAATTTTGAGATATATTCAAGGCACCTCTCATTATGGTATTCACTATACATCAAGAGATCCTCAAAAAATTAGCTTCACTGACTCGGATTGGGTTGGTGATGTCAATGATAGGAAGTCCACTTCTGGCTTTGTTTTTTGCCTTGGTTTTGGCCCCATTGCAAGACGAAAATTGCATACACTTACAATTTCACATTATGTTTTGCCCCCCCTAAATTATTGAGCCTAATTGACCCCATAAGTACCTAAAATTATGTATTTCGGATCCCATTTGTTCCATTTTTCAATAAACACCAAGCATTGAATAAATGCATTCAATTTACATGCTGCCCTGAAACTGAGTGCCCTAGAAATTTGGGCCAGAACCCATTCACCCATGGGTGACTAGGTCCCCCTTCTTAGCCAAGACCCATTTTTAAATATGCTTTTGGTAGTAATTTAACATTAGAATTCAAATTTCAAATGTTGGCTTCCGAGATCTAATTTTTGGGAAATTAAATAAATTCCCATAAATACCTAGTTATTTCACCATTTAAAATCCAAGTGAAAGAATCTAGCAAGAGGTGAACATTAAGAGCATTAAAGATTAAGTCAAGAGAAGCATTTGAGGGTTTTATTGCAGCAATTCTAGATCCAAGCATCATGTCAAAGTGTATGTGAGTTTATGTGTTCATGTCATCATGATTGTGTTAAGGCTAACATCTTTTTGTAGGTCTCCAAAGCATTCAAGCAAAGAAAGATCCAAATCCTTGAGGTGATGTTTATGTCTTTAGTCCCTCAAGGAAGCCATTGAAGGGTGATGAGTTGTAGCATTTTGTTCATTCATCATTCCTTCCTTTCAATTATCATTTTATCATTGGCATTGCCATTGTGGAAGTGGAAACATTAACACAAGGTTTGACTAAGGCAAGCCCCTAAAATGGCCCAACATTTCTTCTCTTTGTGAATGTGCAAGTTACAAGTTCAAGAAGGATTGAAGAAAGCTCAAAGATCAATTTGGCATTGTTGCATTTGTTATATAAACTCACCTACAAAATTTATTTACGACATTCCGACAGTGGGACAGGTGGAAAATAGAAGCTCAGATCCAACACCAAAGGACCCTAAAAATTGAGCAAGACACCCCTATAAGGACTCAATGGCCATTGGGAAGCCCTATCCTTGTAGACACAACATAACCATTTTTTTTAGGCAGGTGCACAGTCATCTTCACCTTCCAAATATGTTGGAACTTGACTATTTTTGTTTATCAATTGTCGGTATCTTACATTTTTCATATTAGGGCATATAGGATCATTAAGTTAATCATTCCAAAATATTTCCAATCCACTTCCATCCTCAAAAATATGCAGATCGAGGTCTGTTTGACTCATCTTGGAGGTTGTAATTCAATCTATACGCCTTGTTGGTTTGCATCTTAATGATACCCATAAAAATAATAAAATGCACTCTAGGTCATGAGTGTTAAATTTAGGGTGTACTACATTTTTATGTATCACTTTGGAATTCATAATTGCATCCTTTTAGGCATCTTTCATATAGTTCAAAAAGTGAAAAACATTTCATTGTTTGATTTCAAAATTGTATCAAAATCATCATTTTCATATTATGGCGTCTTAGAATCAATGAATTATTGCATTTCAGATCTCAAAATTGCATTCAAAACTTGTAAAAACATTTTCACTTTTGTTTCACACTTGAATTTTGAAATACATTGTCCTAAATTGAGAAAAACTTGGAAAAATATCATCTATTCAACCTATTTGTAAACAAAAACATTAAACAACAACATAAAAAAATCATTTTTTTAGTTTTTAGAACCGTGAGCAAGGACTAGCACATAGGTGGCAAAGCCAACCTATCAACACCTCTTCAATGGACTATGTGTATATGCAATGCAAGCCACTTGCGGAATTTCTAAAATTGACTCAAACCAAATAGTCAATAATGTCAACTTGTTCATGCCAAACAAGTTGAATAAAAATGCTATAACTAGTGGTGGTGAATTGTCCAACTTACAAAATGAAAATGCATTCAAATGATTAACTCCAATAGTACTACCATCTAGGATTCACAAGATATGTATAAAATACATTATAAATGAATATTTGAGGAAGTGAACTACTATTATAGACTGATACAAAGTTCTAATTACAATATCAAACTATTGCAACATCCTAAATGAGACCAAATAACATTGATAAACAATAGTTCAAGTAATCAACATGAAGAATACCTCCAATGGTTGATGCAAGAGGTTGATGTAGGTATGATTTCCCTATGTAATTGCTATCATATTGTCAAACAAGTTTGATGTACTTTGATAGCACACTACAAACTCCTATGTATGTTGATGCAACAACCCCAAAATAAAGGAAACACGTCCCAAATCGAACCACAGTCAATGTAGGTTGCATAAATTCATTTTAAATTTAAATGTAGTGCTATGAACTCTCTCTATAATTGATAAACACTAAATAACAAGTTTGACCAACACTAATAACACTGTGAAATCTTGCAAAGAGTATGCCCAACACCACTACTCAACATGCATAAACTAAAAACTACTCCAAAACACACCAAAATTGAACCCAAAGCACTATGAACATAATGGATGAAACATAATAAAAAAATCAATCACCTTGTAGGTCTAAAACTAAACTTATTGATGTTGGTAAAGTAAGTATAGTTGTAATAAAATCCTTAGAAATCACCAAATTCAACCTTATTTTTGTTTGGTTTCAAGAAAAAACCTTCTTCAATCGCTTACATGCCCACAAACTTCTTAAATCTGCATCATAAATCATTGCATATCAAAAAATATATCAAAACACATCAAAAATCTTCATTAAAGCACAACTAAAAAAATAACTTAAATGTGAAACACAAAATGAGAAAACTTCACTTTCAGCACCATGGAATTCTCTAGCTAAAATTGTTGCAATACATAATGAGGATTTTTTGTCCCCTTAACCCATTAGCTTCAACACATTAGTGATATTTGGATGAAACCACTCAATCCAAATAAGAGGGTTTTTGTCCTTGAAATTGGTATTCCAAGAGGGTTTTCATCCTCGAGAAATATGAAAAGAACTCAAGTTCTTACTCTAAGAAAAATGCAAATATAATATTCAGTCTAACCCTTCTTCTCAATATCCAACCTCCTTTTATAATTTTTTTGTTGTTTTTTCAAAAAAAACATTTTTTTTTACTTTTTCATTACTTTCTAGAAAAAAACAGTTTTTGTTTTTATTCAAAAAATACTTTTTGCTTTTTGTTGTTAAAAATGTTTTTTTAAAAGAAAATTCCTTCAAAATATAGTGACTTTTTCCGAAAACTTTTGATTAAATATCATTTTTATCTTTAAGTCACTTGTATCCCATGCCTAGTGCTAACACTTTTTGGCACTCTTTTAAGAACACTTTATGATGTAAGCCACCCTTCTTTAAAATAAATAAGCATAAGTTGTCTTTATAATATAGAGTCACCTTAAGACAACTTAAATTATTTATTTAATTACTTTTATCCACACGTCCCAAGGTCCTAGGAAAGTTGGTGATTTCCAAAGAAGTTGGAAATCTCCATGAAGTCCGAAATATTCCTTAAAAGTTGGATTTGCACTAGAAAAAAACCATTGTATTCATCTTGACTCCAAATACACTGCCATTGTCAAAAAACTATTTCGATAAAATTGACGCTCTCCAAAAATCTTAAAACTTTCCAAGAATGACAGAATGGACCAAAAAAGGACATTATAACATAGTGTGGAATAATAGACTAATTATAGATATGAAAATGATGCTTAAAATCTATTGTAGGTATTAAATCAAAAGACCTTAGGGTTGAAAATGGTAAATCATGATTATGTGTTTGATCTATATTTCTACCTAGGTTGAGCCTATGTCCCAATTCATTTTCATATCCACTTTACAAATTGATCCTCTCTCATGTTGATTTGATCTCAAACTATATGTAATTTTACTTTATAGCTCATTGTTTTGTCTTATTTATTTCTTATCTAGATTAGTGGTATTTAGAAATACCTTTGAACAACCACCATAATTTTTTATTTTTTTTAAATGACTTTATGATCATGCCAATGATTGCACAACAAGCATTAGTTATTCAAATACTTCTAGGATAATTATGCAAATCTAGGTTAATTTTTAGGTACAATGTAAGTGGTTCTAACATGCTTCTTATTAATCATGAATGATATTTTCTTGATGTTTGATGATGATAAATGAATGCAATTGATTGCCTTCAAATACAAGGACATGGCTATAAATTGTGCAAATGTGTGTTGATTAGATGAAGGCATGAAAAGAATGGGTGATAGCCAAAATTAAAATTTGAATAATAGAAAATCAAGGGTTAGACCTGTAGGTGTAATCTAACCTAGCACCTACGAAAATCACCTAGGACAAGGAAATGGTAAAATTCACATAGATAACAAGTGTATGATGATGGGTGCATAAATATGCATAATAAATTTATAATTTGGATCAATGTATCAAAATGCATGTGTATATGGATAAGGTGGAAAAATGTCTAAGAATGTGAATGAGTGAGTAATGGTATGGATGAAGTAGCCCAACTTCACACAAGATTATGCTATTTGTTAATATGTTAACATATAAATACATTCTCTTAAAAAAATCACAAAACTAAATGTGAAAAGACATGAGTACACAAATCTCACCAATCTAAAGATGAGTTATTTGTTTTGTTTGAAAGAATAAATACTCTATATTATTATTGGTATTTATTTATAATGGCCTTTCTTGTAAATAGTTATCTTATTGAAAGAGAATTATTTTTTATTAAGTGATATTATATTTAGAATCATCCTCATAAACAATTGGAGGTATGTTCTTATAGTTCTTTGTAAACAACTATGAATTATTGGACACACCTACACATTTTAGGATAGATTGTCAATCTTACTAAGCATTTGTTACTCGTTTATATTTTATGAAGTTTCCTTTAATACTGCAGGATAAACTATTATTTGTGTTTGTGGGAGACCTGCCATGTTCTCAATGCTTTTTTTAATTAGTACAATGGAAGTTGCATGTTGAGTGATAACATTTTATTAACCACACTAGTTGTGCATGGTATGTTTGCATATACCTAACGTATAGGATTATTTGGACATATTGGTTTTAATGTGTGTTGGCATTTGCATAATGTTAGTGTGCAATTTGTTGGTGGATGTTGGCTTAGTTGATGGAGCACTCGGTACCTTAAAGAATACAATTTATCATCAAGTTTCTCAATTGTAAAGAGTTATTGTTTGTGATTGTGGAATTTAATAAAATTTTGTGGGTGTGTCATGGGAAAGAATAACCTAAGGTTTGTTTGCATGCTCCTTGTTACAAAAATCAATTACACACATACCTCTATCAAAATAGCATGGGCTTTAATCATATACAGGTCACAAGATTTTATGTTAGAAAAGGCCACTTAACATATTGGTAATATAGAGAAGCTTGGTGCCATCTCTTTAAGCCTTTGAGACTATTCTCACTTAAATATAAATAATAGGATAGAGACATGGTAAATGAAGAGCATGTGTTATGGTCTTCATCTCTAAGTTGAGCCTTAAAGGTAAAATTCAGTGTGTATTTGTTTTGCTTATGATTGGTTCTAATGAATCACATGATGCTATTAAAGTAATATAGGGATCTTTGTAATTACAAAAAATAATCTTTCAATTATGTTTATTATCATAGTTATGTAAGAGGGGATGTTATAATTACAAAGCTAACTATAATGTGATTGCCTAGAATGTACATCACAACATTCATATATTTCATGTCATAAATATGTAATACTTGTTACTTGAATTTCTTTATAAATATTCCTTGTCAAATGTTTTTATTAATCACAACTCACCATAAATTTGTATAAAAATATATTGCAATAATAAACAAATAATAAAAATCCAATTCAACAAATATATGTTTGTATTAATCTTAAGTATCTTTGAAAATAAACTTCAATGTTAATAAATATAATTTACTTTTGAAGTCACTTTTTTTCACATAATCATCAAAAATATCTTAAACTATCACAATTGTGAAATTTTTAAATACTAGGCACTATGTGTGACAGAAAAACATGAACATGTGTAACACTTATTCATAAAACTACAAATAGTTTTGTTTATCAACCATTTGATAGCTTATTAAGTGGTGTTACTAATGCTTAGATTCTTCGAAAAGTTATTGATACCCAAATGCAATAATAGATTTGTTTTATTTTAGTAATTCATCTGACATGAATGTATGATCTTTCTTGATTTTTCGTCAGTAATAAATTTGACTAATTTTTTAAAAAATATTAATAAATTTAAAAATAATTATCTTTATAATGAAGCATTGAGAAATAGGTGTATCTCAAAAAAATTAATATTAACACCACATGAGTGGCAAAAAATAATAAACATGTAATGCTTGACCATAAAACTATAAGTATTTATGCTTATCGGCCACTTGATAGCACATTAAGTTGTGTTATTAATACTTAAGATTCTTCAAGCATTTTGCAAATGCCAAAATGCAATGATAGATTTGCTTCATTTTAGCAATTCATCTAACACGAACATATAATCTTGGTTTTTCATCCACTGGCAACTTCTAAGACTTAGGTTTATTTCACATATCTTTTAATTAAAAGCCCGCTAAAAAATTTCAAATGTACCAATAGTTGTCCACTTTATACCCATAGTTGAAAAAAAGTAATTAATTGGAGGAGTTGTGCAACTTTATTGGTATCAATAGCACAGAGGAATTTGTGCATATGTATTGGATCAATTGTGCAAATTTTGTGGTGCCCAGAGCAAACGGTTATCAAGACGATAGAGAATATGTGACAGATGTCACCTTGAAATGACCACTTTTTAACCTTTGTGTACATAATGATTCCATATCATTTAGGAGCTTAGTGTGCATGAATCAATGAGCTGAAATTATTCATATAATTAACACGTGCATATAATAAAGAATTAAATATTTCATATAATTCAAACAGTTCTGAATTAGTTGTTGAAAAGCCCATTGAGCCAACATAAACCATCTGTACGAAGGCACGACAGTTCTGCATGGCAATGTCAGCTGTATCCGTGCCAGGCTACACCTTTGAAAATTCTGAGCATGGACAAAATATTCATCTTCTACAGATGATAGGCTCGAGACTCGGGTTTAACGGCAAATACTCTTCATTGTATTAAAGGATTTTGACTGTCATCTGCGTCGTGATTCTTTTCAGGTGGGAACTAGAAATGCTAAGAATATCTGTTTGATGATTTGATGATAGGAAGGGACGATGCGGATAGAGTCCACAGTACTCATTTGATCTAGTTTTGTAAATCTGAAAAATCATGGCCGACGGTAACGATGTAATGTAATTTTCGTCCGACATAAATTAAATAGTTTATGAGAAAGGAAAAGTAGTTTTTTGCTTCACGCGAATGATAATTTATTGAATACTATTACTTCCATATCACCCCTTTTCAAATGTGTCCCAATTTACTAGACCCCTAGCAAAACGTATCCTATTTCATATTATTTTCTAATTGCATCACTTTATGAAAATCCCTTATTTGCAGGTCTCTGATAAATAATGCAAATGTCACATTTTCTCTATTCAGATACAAGTTTGAGCTACCAAAAAGGATACCATCACACTTCCATAAAACGTTATCGCAATATAAACAACGTAAAAATTAGCTTGCTGCTAACTATTAAATAATTGTTCCGACTTTCAGTATGTAATGGGATCACTGAGAGGGTTCTATGACTTACAAAGAGTCTTTTCACCCAAATTGCGTGATACCACATAACCATTAATATTGCAAATTCATTCATACTTCGTATTTTGGATTACATCGGTTTGATTACATTGGGATGTTAAACAGTTTAAAGTACACTTTTAATCTGAAAACTATGACACCATTGGTAAAAGCAGGTTAGCCCATACCTAAATCATTTTACAAAATCAAAATCATTCTAGACTGCCATGTTAACATAATTCTACCAACCATTGTTTAGATAATCAATATTTTATCGACATTGACGATGTAGTTTAGTTGCTTATGCCATTGAAACAAACTCATTCGAAAAAATACACTCAAAAGGTATTTTTAATATGCAAAGAAATATGCGGAAGTGCATACACAAGAACGGAAATCCTATTTTGACAACCCACATGGTGAGGAAGCTATTCCTGTGCAGAAAAGATAAGCAAAAGAAGTAACACCATCTTGATCTATGAACATTATAATTGAAACAAAGACTGCACCTTTGAATGATTAGTATACATTGTTTTAGCTTTTCACATGAGAAACGAAAAATGTCATTAAATGTCATCCCAGGCATGCTGAGCATCTTTGAAGAGCTCAACAAAAAGTTAGAGAAGTTGGATGCTTGAACAAGTTCTAAGACACCTTTGGAAAAATAAAATGCTATGGCTTGGGATCCTTGAAGATTAATCCCTTGGGCACCTTTGAACCTGTGCCAAGTCTTAAACCCAAATCCAAGTCTTCAAACATATTTGCTTGTCTCATTTCTGGACCTGGAAGTGGTGATCCAATGCTTAATGTAGGAACCGATACAGCAGATGTTGGAACCAATACAGCAGGTGGTGTTACCGTATATTTTTCTTTTGTATAAGTTTTGGTATCAGATTCACCATTATCATGCCCAGAGAACTCACGAGCTGGTTGAAGCAATGTTGATGATGATGGCAAACTAGATAGATCTCTAGTAGCATTCACCTGTAAATCGTGTTTCATATCAGAAACAGCAGGACTTGCATCATTTATATCCACGGATGTAGCCAAGAACAGTTCTCCTGACTGTAATTCTGACTCAGCTCTCTTCAGTTGAGTTGCAGATGTTCTAAACCTTGCAGCACTTGACCGCTTTCCTTTGCTAGCAAACCCTTGCCCTAAAATTGACGTAGCTAGTGAGCCCCTTTCTAAAATATGGTCACCACTCAAATGCTTATTATTTCCTGAGAACCTGTAAAAATTATAGGAAGTACATCAAACAGAATACATTGTCAAAATCGATTAATTTTAACTACAATAAATAAGAGGAATCACTGTCGCAAAAAGCAACAAAATTAATCAAGCACACAAAGCAGTCCTACAAATGTACTCATTACATAATTCTTCTATCATCTGCCCTCGTGATAAGCTATGAATAATCTTTATTTTTTAATTTCAAAAAGTGTGCATGCTTGGCCAGGAAAACATGCATAGTTTTCCTCCTCTAAACATTAAACTTTAAAGGTGTCACATGCCCTTCCAATATTACAATTTCAATAAGAAATGGGACATAAATTGGTGAGACATTGTTTCTCTTCATGAACTTAGCCTTGGGTCACTTTCGGTAGTTCCTACTCTAAACATTAATGGTGTCACATGCCCTATCAATACTACAATTTCAATGAGAGATGGATATAAATTGGTGAGACATTGTTTCTCTTCATGAAGTGCAAACGGTGCCAAAATCCAAGCTACTTTCATTAATGGCCCATTTTTGGAGATTAACAAGGAAGGTATCGGTCCATCTGCTCTATACTTTTTAACACTTATTACAGCTAACTTTGATCTCCAGATTCATCTCTAACTTCAGTCTCCATTGGCAACCTTCATGTTTCATTAAAGGTCCTCTCAAATGATTATTTGTATTTGTATCATACAGCTAAGAGACACAAATGATGGAAGAGTTTATATCAGTACCACTCTGCTTTCACTTAAGATAATCTGGGTAACCCCACATAACCCAAGTCATTCTCTCATGGACATTGTTTGATAATGTATTGGTTCTCCCGTGTTCATAGATGAAGATACCAGTGGTCCTGTTCTCTACTATAATACAGATCAATGCCAGGTTTGATCTCCAGAACTGTGTCTCCATTACCCCTTTCACTTGGTTTCATTGAAGGATACTCTTTTCATGTAGTTATTTGTATTTGTAATAATGTATCATTAAGGCTTTATCACTTATGAATTTCTCTAGGGTTTATGCATTTTGGGATCACCTTGTTTAGTTAGAATTTTTCCTTGTTTTACCATTGCTTACTTTTCAGCTATTGGAATTATTTTAACACTCTTGCTATTTAATGTTGAATATCTCATTATTTCTCACAATCTTAAAATAAAGTCAAACTAATAGGGTATATCAAAGTCATACTTAAGTGAACCCATCGTCTATGGTCTAGTGGTGAGACAAAGCACTTTACATGACAATGATCCAAACTATAGTCCAACTAGGCATTCTTCCCAAGCTTATGCAGATAGAATCCTAAACACCCCAGACGAGGTTGTGTAAGTCTGGGTAATTTTAATACAAGGTTGTATAAGTATTCTTAGCTTGTGCCATCTTCACCAAATCAAGAATATTCTCACATGCCAAGCATGTAGAAGTAGAATATTCCATTGAATATATCCAATTTTCCTTTTCATGTTCTTATTTTATTTCTAATAAATAATTTACTATTCAAACGAATTGTATGCCTGTAAGAACAAAGCCACATAATCAATTACACACTTTTGCAATGTGACCAGAAATTTTAAAACATCACCAGTCATCGCAGTCATCAAGTCAAAAGAGGGAACACCAGATCCAATTATATTTAACTCAACCACTAACCTAAACATTGTTGGATCCAACAGAAGGGACTCCTATATATGAAAAATATGATTATCTATAACTAAACCTCGAGAACAATCTAACCTAATATGACGGGACGAAAGCAAAAACAAGGCAAATGCTAAACAAATCAGTAAACACACAACCATGTTAAACAAATGAAATATCCTTCTGTACGGAACTTGAACCTTTCCCCTCATTTTACAGAGTGAACCCCTTCAACATTAAAATTTAACAATATGTCGGATACAGAAAATTAAGTAATGTTTAAGCCTTAAACCAGAACAAAACTTTTCTGCTATGGGAATTTTACCTTTCTCGAATGATTTTGAATGCTTCCTTCGTTGCATAAGGCATTCCAGTCTTTGGGTCAAGATACCTACATGCATTGAGACCAGAAAAAGTGGTCACCAGGAAATAAATATCAAGGACATTCAAAATGGCTTTGTTTCAATCTGGTGGTCCAGGGAAAACTCTATACCACCCAAGAAAACATGTCTTTCCTCATTAATCTAAAAATATCAAACTATAATATGGTAAATAAACCTAAAACAGCATTAGATATTTCCTTTCTTCAAATAATGGCATAAGATATTTAATACTAGCCTTACCAATGAACATAAAAAAGCAGATGTTGACTAAACAATCTACTAAATAGCATATTTGTATCCAAAATCCTAGTCTACACCATAGGTATCTCTGATGCATAACCATTAATTTGGTTGCTTCACAAACTACTGGCAGATAACATAAAAATATATTTACCCAAATCAGCATTCAAAGAAACAAATTGTGTTCACATTAACTAGCCAATGACACATTTGATTACAAAAACTCAACTAGACTTGCCAGTGTCTCTAGTGCAGAAGCTCCATTTTCGTTGCTTTCTAAACTATGGTAGATCAGTCATTTTAATAACCTCAATCAGACTCACAAAAGGGGGTCACAAATCTTGTGTCCCACATTAACCTACCAAATTGAACAATAATATTGCAACAGAAACTATATATGATTTTAATTAGTAAAGTCTCTCACCTTCAGATACTCCACTCTCGATCATTTTGAAAGAAATTTCATCAAGAAACATACTATTGCAATTTTGTTGAGACTTAAAAAGGAATCATTGGATAAACAAGTCAAAAGGTTTATGGGAGAATTGTGGTTACTTGTAGCATGGATCGCCAGAAAAAAGGTTACAAATATTAATGATGCAAATCTGTAGGAGGTTAGACCCGCCATCCTCTGTTATCAACAAAATTTCAGTTGAGCTTAAAAGTCACCCAAATGCTTATGGTGCTGAGCATTATTGAGATCAGATTCTAGGAAAGTTCCTGGATTTATTGTTACGCATCTTGGAACGATCTTTAACAACAATGCTGATGGTTAGGCCTTAGTTGCCCACATTAAGCCTGCTATTGATTTAAACATTGAAAGGATTCAGGTAGAGAATGGTTTGGATCTAGTCTTGAGTGACAGCAATGGAGTTTAATGGTGATTTAAGTAAAACATCATTTCAATAATTATCTTAAACACTATATGCAAAGGTTGAGTAAGACTGTAGTTGCAGGCCTTAAACATGCTATTGATTTAAAGTTTAAACATCAAAAGGATTCAAGTAGAGAACGATATGGATCTAGTCATGAGTGACAAGATTGGAGTGTAAAGCGAGTTAAAATAAAAAATCATTTCAATCATAGTTGAAAAACTCACCAATTGCAAAAACTCGGCAAGCCCGGAAAATACGGTACGGAAAAAACTCAGCAATTTAAAAAATTTGCTTAAACTTCATTAAAAACGCATTTTTTTTGCAAAATTCAATGATAAGATGTATCCAATGAGTCAATAAAATGAGTACATAGAAGAAACAAGCTGAGTCTAGTTATATTTGATTGATTTGAAAGAAAATTAGATACAAAATCGCATCCTCATGTGGAATGCTCAATACGCTAATACTGAGTCTAGTTATATTTGATTGATTTGAAAGAAAATTAGAGTACCTAGAAAATCAAATGAATTCAATGGGAGTTTGAGGGTAGTGCCCCCAATGGGGTCAAGGGGTAGTGCCCCTAGCGGGGTCAAGGGCAATGCCCCTTGCGGGGGTCTGGGGGCAGCGCCCCTAGCGGAGTCAAGGGGCACCGCACCTTGCAAAGGTTTACGAGCAGCACCCCCAATGAGGTCAAGGGGCAACGCCCCTTGCGGGGGTCTGGGGGCAATGCCCCCAACCGGGTCGAGGGCAGCGCCCCTCGCAAGGTCCCTTGGCAGCACCCTGGGCACCCGCGATATAGGGTGAGGTCAAGGGGCGGAGCCCCCGCCACCAAGCCCAAATTAAGACCTCCAAAACCACACAAACCTTCATGGTGTACATCATTTTGCATTAACAATAAAACCCAAATTAAGACCATCAAAGCCACACAAACCTTCATGGAACACATCATTTTAGTGTTTTTTCTACAGCAGAGCACACAAATGAATGAAAAAAATAACTCAAAATGCCTTTTTAGCCGGTTGCCTGGGCATTTTCTAGATCATGCAGGTTTTTTGCAAAAACTTGCCGTACTTTTTGGAAAAACTCGCCAAAAGTATGGCAAGTTTTTCCAAAAAGTACGGCGAGTTTTTCTGGCGTACAATTGCACCAAAAACTCAGGAGTGAAAAAAACTCGTCAAGTTTTTGGGGAGTGTTGCAACTATGATTTCAATAATCCTCTTAATCATTGTATGCAAAGGTTGTATAAAACTACTTGCTTGCAAATTTTCTAGTTTCATATTAGTTCTTTACAGTTACACATTATTTATTCTAAGTGAACTATTACCTTCAGATATGTTGTGGAACATCTTAAATAAGCATAGGGTACTCTATGAATAAGAATAGCATAGTGTACTCTAAGTGAACTATAGCTTTAGAATGATTAAGAATAGCATCGGAATTAAGCATGTTTTACGTGCTTTGGAATATCTTAAAAAATGTGTGATTACATCTACCCTCAAAGCTCTTTCCAAGTTCATTTTAAGGGGTAAGACCTTTACCCACAAAAATTCTCTAATAGATAACAAGTTCAACAACTCCCATCAAACTCTTAGAGGTAAAGCACCCCTCTCTCTCCCCACTAGAAGAGTCTATGAAGCTTCTCTTCTAAAATGCAAGAGGGCCCAACACCTCCAACAAGTGTCACTTCTTGCACCAACTAATCAAACTGGAACCAATGGATCTTGTTCTCATCTAAGAGACAATTACATTGAAACACGATTTTTTCCTTAACCAATGGAGCTCTCAACATCCCTTAAGGATTCTATCACCCACACAATTATTCTAAGTTACTGATTCGTCTCTGGGAGCCTCCGGATACGATACGATTCGTATTGGATTCGAAATTCGGATTCGATACTGTTCAAATTCGGACAGGATTCGAATTTCCACGTACGGATACACCCAGGATACGACTTGCCTCTGTGGATCTGTCTAGGATACACCCAGATTGAATCTGACGTGAATCCAGATGCGTGAACGCCCAGGCCATCATGGTGACAAGCATGTGGGTTGAGACTGACTAGGAGCTAGCTCGACAGTAAGGCCAAGCGTTCTATTCTCTCCGTCTCCTTCAGAAGCTATGCCCATGTTGTTGCACAGCAAGCGGCCCTTTCGTGGGCGCCCCATCCTAATATCGTCTCCTCCTAATATAAATATATTACGCGATATATCATTCGCAAAATGCTCAAGCATGATTCTTTTAAAATCTTGATATAAATATATGCACATTCCAAAGGGTGGGCGGCACCTCTCTGTTGGCTATTTATTAATTTTATGATTAATAATAAAAACTAATAGCTATGTAGATTAATTCATTTTTAAAAATTAACAAATAATATCAATATTTATTATTTATCAATATTATTTTATTATTATATATTAATTTTTCAATATTGGATTATATATTATTAATTAACTTTATTATTTATCAATATTTAATTCTTTATAATATTAATTTTATTAATTATTAATATATACTTCAAGTCTTTAACAAAAAATGATATTAAAATTATATTATGTATTAGATTTATTATTCATTAATATTACAGTTACTTAAAGAGAGTCCATAAAGCAAGTGAAGCAAGATAGTTAAGTACTAAGATCATAAAATTGAGAAACAAAGGGTAAACACGAAAAGAATGCTTAAAATACTGTCAAAACAGGAAGCAACAACCACATATATGAGATATACAAATATACTATGAAAGTGGTGATGCATTTTTGCTATGTTATTAGACTATTAATATGGTGGTGTATTCTGAACTTAATTACTGCTGCAAATATGTATATATTTCTGATTTTTGGATGTTTTTTGTATTGCCGTACCCAAGCCGTACCCAACCCCAAATTTTTTTTTTTTGCTGAATCCTGTACCGGATTCTCGTACCCGTACCTGAATCCAAAAACGAATCGGTAACTTAGCAATTATTGAATAGGACCAATAAAAGTACAATCTCATCTCTAGTAAACCCTTTCCTTGGTACATACATGTTATTTCAACTCTTTTAAACTATTAGCAGATATGGGCTTGGCCAACACATGCATCCCTCCATCTCTAGATCACAAAATCTACATGTTATAATGATGAATCCTTCAAGAGAACCTTCAAAATATGAAACTTGTGAGATTTCAACAATCAACACCATCAAACTACCTACAAAAAAAGACAGGGATTGGCCTCAATCACTATACTATTGCTGAGTATATTCACAAGCTACATCAGGAAGTGAAAGAAAATTTGGAAAAGAGTGCAATGAGGTACAAGCAACATGTTGATCTCAAGAGAAAAGAACCTTCAGAAGGAGGAGGTATCTTGTCAATTTTCAACATTGCAGATTTATACTCTTACTGTAGGGGACAAATAAGCAAAACTTTGAAGTACAGTAGCAGATTATTCAATGGTAGATTGGGCACAACAATTGCCTAAGAAAGAACAAAATGAGTAGAAGCAATGATAGACTCACAACTGATTAAAAAGACAAGAGAAGAAGAGAAGAAGAGTAATGTGAGTACTTGGTAAATGGAAGAATAAAACAGCTGAAAAAGCAACATGGATGAATGCATCCAAAGTTGCTAAGAATGGAATCTCGATCTCAAATTTCACAAGATATTCTTAAGCAAGAGCTCATAGTACATTTCAATTACCTGGCATGTATGATGCTGTAGCATCTGGATCCATGAGCAGCCCTATGTCACTAAAATCAATAGTAAGTTATGTTTTAAATAATTAATCAGCTTTCTTCAATTTTAGTTGTGACTTTTCCTTGAGTTGGTGACTTTTTATATTCTTTGGCAAGGCATTTCTTGTACTAGTGATCATGAACAGCCACAGAAAATGTTCAAAGGGATGTTTGGAACTTCTGACAAGATCACAGCATCAAAGAGTTATCATTGGTGGCTGACTATTGTTCTCCAACAGTTGAAAGTATCTGTCAGCAGCGAGAAAGAAGGTAGAGTTGTTTGGAATCAAGATGATATAATGGCTGGAGAAGGACATTGAGGGGATATTCTAGGTACAGTAAGGCTGAGCAGAGGAGGCAGGGTCAAGACAACAAATCAGAGGAACAGTGAAGGATAGGAAAGATAGTTTTCAATCTATAGTTCCCCCATGAACCGTCTTTAGGATTTTATTCTGAGTGTGTAACCATTTAGTTTATCATTTCAGCATGTTTGTAAGCCTTTCAAAAAGGCTGATTTTTCTAGATTAATGTAAATAGAAACTCAATTAGTTTGTGTGACTGTTTCAGTGAGTAGGCTGCTAGGATTCGGTAATGTTTAGCTAGAACTCCTTACCTAGACCATCAAAACAAGAGTCTATTTTGATCATATGAGCATTGCTCAAATCATGATTGACTAGGCAAACCAACAGTATAAATGAAATTCTATTACTTGGTAAAAGTTTGGGAAACTAAAAAATGCTGAAATAGTCATTAAAACACAAAAAAATGTTGTTTTTGTTATTCAAGCCAAATAAAGGGGAAAAGAATTGTTTTCCCATCTAATGCTACTCAAAAAAAATTTATCTTTTTGGTTTTTAAAAACCAAAACAAGGATCTGGGGGCAAGGGTTTTAAAAACCAAGACAGGACTCTGTTGTGAAGAACCCCTAGTGGGGTCAACAGGCAGTGCTTCACATGTGTTCCCTGTTGTGAAACAGTGCAGGTCACAAGGCACAGGGTCCTTCATGATGCATGCCATTTTTCATAAATTTATTGATTTTAAGTTTTTAACCAACTATCAATGAATTGATGTTGTCAAAGAGTCAAAGGCACAATAGCTTAAATCATAAATGAGAAAAAACGAAATCAAGACTTTTTTAGTGTTTTCTGCCCACTGTCTGTGTTTGTCTGCTGGCAGGCAATTTTTCAGTAGGGATTCACAGGTAATCATGAGCTTTCAGATGAGTTGCCTGGATAGTACTCACCTGAAACTCGTCAGCAATTTTCCTGGCAAAGTGACTTGCTAGGCCAAGATTTTGAACTATTCATAAAAAATAGCTCAAACACAAAAAAAACAATTCTTTTTTAGCATTCGAGAAAAGCAAATTTTAATTGCATTGGAACTTGGAAATAAAAAGTGTTATTTAGATTATTAATAGAACATTTTAAACACCATATATTTGAGTTTTAGGGAGGAAGATCTTACTCCCAAATATTCCCTATAAAATAAGAGAGATATCTATAGAAAATTACAGGCAGAAATTAAAAAATTTCCAGATTTAAGATGAATACATAACCTGTAATTATCTTTATTGTTTATTCCAGCTTTATTGTCTTTTAATGGTTATATTAATAGTCAAGAATTTTGAAATTAATAACTCAAATGATCAAATTTGGATAGGAGGTTCATTGACACCTTCGCCACATTATACATCAACTATTATTTGTTTTGCTACAATAAGAACAACTTTAAATGTCACTTACATACTTGGCAGGCTGGCCTGTAACAACACATACTAGCCGTTCTGGATCTGTATAACAAACAAGAATTTTCCGTTACAATGTTGCCTTTTACATAATCTGATACTAAAATTACAGTCAAAGTATAGAATGTCACATTGCATCAACTTCTTTTCATCAGATAAAGAGATTGATGAATTAAAATTCTCCAAGGACCAACACTGGGAAACAATATAAACCATTTAAAGAGACATTCAATACAAACAGTGTGCTTTAAGAATTTATAACATTTCTAGATTGTCAATATGGCATACCTAAGAATTCATAATGTTGCATTGCTATTAAGTATTATTCTATGAGAACAAATTAATAATTATTAAAATAACTTAAATTTAGTCATCTGATCTCCTGCAAACATCATGTAATCAATTATAGAGAATTTAGAGGGAACTGTAAACCATGCAAGGATCACTCAATTCCATGTCCCCCTTCAATTTTGCATTAGTAGCAAAGCCACACTCTGTCAATTCTTCCCAAATTGTTTATTAATGAAATAGACACTGAAGCATTACGAAAAACAGATTTTCTATTTAAATCACAGACCCTGTAAACCTAAAACAATTAATGTGTGTAATTTAACACATCCATGTTAACATAACATGCAGAAATTTTATGCATATTGATCACTTTAAGAAGCAAAGATTTTGGCACAAGCTTGTATGCATGTTTTAGACAATACTAAAACACAGGTGAAATATCAAGTATTCATGCAGACATGTAATTTACAAACGCTAGGGCTCAACAAAATAATCCATTCATAAAGAGACAATGGCATCAATTCCCGATCATACCATTTATGGAATACCACAGATATGAGAGAGGAACCCAAATCACAAATTGAAATAACAACCACAGAATGCAACATATCAAAATTACACATGGCCCATGGAGAACTAACATCTGAAGGCAGACAAAACCGCAAGGCAATGCTAAGAAATAAAATTCTAAACAGAATGTGTAAAATTCTGCCTGGTAATTTCACTTGGTCATGACTACCCTCATTCGTTTGATGGTTTAGATATTAAACAGGTTTTTGTGAATATAGTACCATGTTACCATCAACATAAAAATATGTTATAAGAATTAAACTTAAGAAATTTTTAGATGTGTCCACTACCTGCATGAGGGATCTGCAACCATAACTATAATGATAAACAAGTAAATTGTGTGCATTTACATCCTGTTCTTTACTTTGTATTGATATATTAAAAACAAATAACATTATTATTTGGAAGCATATAAGAAGAATTCAAATGTCTGATAATGCTTAAACCGAGTTGGGAAGATCATCTTACGGGGAGCAGATTTTGAAAAGATTTCTGATGGAAATGTCGACACATTAGTAAACTCCAAAGTGTTCTTCCCTGAAGTCAGCAACTTAATTAAAGGAAACCAACAACTTTTATTTTAAGTGCAATAAATAAAAGAAGAAACTGAATCAATGCATGATGATCCTATGTGGAGATTTATTTGCTATAATGCTATTTCAAAAGTTAAAACTTAAGATATATAGCAAAAAAATACTATGATCTATGATAGCATGTCCAACAAATAATCCTTGACTTCAAAACAATAACTGTTGTATTAAGCATGCAATAAATTGCTGGTTCATCTTTGAAAGATACTTACCATCCCTTGAATAGAAGCGTATTACTGGACCTGAATATACAGATTTGTTAGTAATGGCTTTTTTCTTAACTTCTTCCTCCCGTGCTAACATTTTTTCCAAATGCCGTATGTTCATGATCTCTGTAAAAGCATTAACTTCCTTTTAGTGCTCCAAAGAAAACCAAACAGAAGATACTTATTTTTCAAATATATGATGCTCTTAATTCTATTCGTAAAAAATCACACCCTTTTTGTTTAATGTAAAGAAAATTATTAAATACACTACAGGCAACAGGCTGGCATTTCAAACTTCAAGTGAAGTCAAAATGTTGTTGCCCCAAAATAGAAATCTTACTCAACTAATTTTAATGAGATTTGTTAAATACTGAATCATTCATGTATAGGTAGGTCTCAAATCAAAATGATTGTTCACTAGTCAATTAAACATTTGTAGTAGGGTGTGACATCTTCTTTTGGTGGGAACCTTGTTTGCAAGCCTTTAGATCTATCAAGTGACATCTTGCATCTAAAAAGAAAATTTTAGCTATGACTAGAGGTTGTTCTACAAAGTGTTGGTTCTCTAGAGAAATTAAGATGTTTGCTGAGATCATACATAATGGCAGAATTATTCCCCTATAATTACATCAAGATGTCCTTTAAAGTACCTAACACTCAAAGAAGGGCTTAATCAATCATAGGTAATTCCTTAAAGAAACTCCCTCTTCTTCTATTAGATTAAGGCTTCATATAGAAGCCCAAGACAATATCACATGTACTACTATCCTTGATAAGAAATATTTCAAGATTAACGTATCAAAGGAGGAAATACAGGCTACATGGGTCTCCCATATATGCAGCATTATCATGGATGGCTAGATGGACATTCGACACCTTCCACTCATGAATATCATGGTCACATGTAAGGAGACGTCTTAGCTCTTTAGAGCAATTGATTGTTTGGGAAACTACAAGGATGTGAAGTTCTAGTTTCAATCCTCTAAGATGTCATTGAGGAGGTTGACACTAACAATGTGGTAAAGATTGTGAGAAATGTGGCATATGTGCAACCTACAAGCATATACCTATTGAATACCTTGTGTTTAGGCCATGTACAATGCACTCAAGGACATTGACAAAATTGAGTGGACCAAACATTTGTAGCCAATGGACCACAATCGCATGCAATATCTTGGTCTTGAATTCATCAGACCTATTGAAACCAAATGTGCATTCTATTTCACTCACTTGGAGAGGGTGGTTGAATTGCAAGAGCCTTTGCAACTAGTGTTCCACGGGGATGCACTCCCCCTCCCCAAAAATCCCCACATTTCCAAGAGACGGGTGTCCCTAGAACGTAGGTACACAGGAACTTAGAGGGGACATCCCTCTGCCATCCCACCACCGCTCAAGACCTAGGGACATTTCCAAGACATCTCCCTCAAAGAGGGGAGGTTTCCAAGACATCTCCTTGGTTTGCGGATAGCTTAAGGACTTTGGGACATCCTCAAGATGTCCAAGGGACTCCAAGGAGTCTCCAAACTGTCCCTAGGACTACCAAGCATCCTTCGTGGCACGAAAATGAAAAGAAGGCCTAATTGATCCGACATGAGTGGGCCAAATTTGCAAGGAATGGTAGCTATTTGACTTCGACAAAGTTAGATAGGGAGACTTTAGTGCAAGTCAACACAATGACTTGGTGGCATTTGTATGGAGTTGGACCTTCCCCACCAATAAACATACTAGCCATAAGGTTTGTAGTTCCTTTGTTGCTCTAGGGGCCTAGTCTACATATAGTTTCAATTGCTCTATCCAGATGAACAAGCTTACATCAAGGGGAGAGAGAAGCTTCTAGATGTACATGGTGCCTTATGTATCATTAATTGCAAGACAATTAAGTACAAGTAGAGTCCAATAGCACAATGAAATGTACACCTAGAGGACTCGTAACAAAATGATGAGGATCAAACTACATATACAAGGTTGGCTAGTGTCTAGTTGCAGGAGATAAATTAACCTAATACTTCTAACAATGACGAGTATGCCATGGAATTTGCATCGGCCACTAAGTTCAATTAGCCATTGGCCCATTGTACTTTCTATTGCAAACTTGATGAAAATCAATATTATGCTATACATATTTGGAATTTTGGATCAGCTGATTGTAAAATTGTTTACATAAATGGTAAATTGCAAATTGCTTTACTATTTTTTGTAAATAATTTTTCAAATCTTTAATTTTATATATTATTATAATTGTCATCCCCTTGTCATCCTAAATTTTGGGAAAAAATTGGTGTCCCTAAATTTATTCCCCCCATACCAAAGACTCCATGGAACATTGTCTACAAAATGTAATAGTCTAACAATCATCAAGAACTCAAAGAGACCTACCAAGATGATTTCTACACTCTTGAAACAGTGGCTTACAAATTCTTTACAAAGGAATTCGAAACTGTTATGGCTATTGTATGTCTGAATTGATAAATGTATATCCATTTGCTGAAATTCAAATGCAATTTCAAAATGTTGGATAGCAGCAACAATTCAAACACAAGCTTGTAGGAAAACAAAATTGCCATAAATGAGTTTGAATTTGCACTAAAATTTTCACTTATCAAGTCCAAGATAATGAGTATTTTTGGATTCATTAAGGCATACACATAAGTAGTAAACTTGATAGATATTTATTATGTTGAAAATTGAGGTGTTTTCTTAGCTTAATACTTTGTAAAACTTTATGATTGCTGATCTAAATATGTATTATTTGTTACAGATTCTTTGTGGTGATTATCTGATTAATTCATTTTACTGTTTGTAGAATGAAGACAGAAGTCGTAGAAAAATTAGACAGGATATTAGAAAGATTACACAAGCATATACCGTAGAGAAACCCTTTCAGGAAAAAACTCCACCAAGAATTAATTTATTATTCAATCTCTGAAGTAGATTACAATAGCTCCAGTTCTTGCTTGAGAATGCTTCTTTTGCCTTCACTAAATCTTCTTCACAACCTGCAATAAAACTGAAACCAACTCTCTTCAACTTGCTTGAGATATATAGGCAATAAACAACTTTGTAAACCCAAAAGAGTTACAATTACAAAGCTCAATCCCTATCTCCTAAAAGGTACACCTATCTCTTCCAAGTAGAGTTTAACCGTGAAGAACAATGTCAAATCATCATCTTCATCCATTTGGGCATCCCAAACTGAAGTAGTAACTCAACCTTTATTCCATAAATATCTTCAAGGCTTTATCCTCAAAGTAGGCGCCCAAGAGTGGGCCCACTTAACTCAGCGTTCTGAAATATCTTAACATGCAAAGGAGTTAATTCCAAGAAGCCAACTTGGGCGCCCGAAATGAGTCCAAGTCATTTCTTGTTAACTAAAACATTTCTCTCCACCATTCATGCAAGAATGGTCATCCCCTGTTAACTGAAGATAGTCCCTGTTATCTGTCATGCAACTCAAGTCATTAGTCATGCATTCCAAGTTAACTAAAGTCAACTAGCATTCAACTAAAAGTAACTGAAGATAATTGAACCATAACTGAACTGAACTAAATTGAACTCCATGCATGTAAACATCAAACCCTAACTCCTAGGATCTTTACATGCATTCAGAAGTGTTATCTCTTACTCCAAATAGTTAACTAAACTCAAGGTGAGTGTCACCTACCATGTGGGCGCCCCATGTGCCCCTATTATTTAGGAACTCATATTGGATGCCCTCACATGCTCCTAACATTTAGAATTAATTACAAATGTCAATTAACATGATTATTTCATCAAATATTAATCTCTTTATAATCCTAGTGTTGAGTAACACTTTCCAAGGACTTAGGAGATACATGAAATAAATAATGTTTAGGATTGCAATTAAATGGCATCCTATTTCCAATATATTATTTAACTATTTTGTGGCAAAATACTTTTGGTTGATTTTCAATGCCTTACTATTGGGGATTCTCTAGTCAATATTTGTGTCACTGCCCCATATGGTCTTTTAGAAACCAAGATGAATCTGGGATCCACCAATTTTAGAGTTTCACAAATATAAGAAATACTAAATAATGAGTTTTTGTGGCTAGACTGGAAGCTTGTCCTTCTTGGTAATACAGCAATGCTCACAGTTGGCCCATGCTGCTTTTGGAAAGTCGGAAATAGTGAGTCTTCCCAGCTAGACTGTTTGTGGAGATTTGCACTAGAGCTTTGTCCTTGGCAATAACTCTAGTTGGTCCTTGTTGATTTCAGAGTATGATCAGATATGTAATCTTCTCTTGTGGATAAGAAGGTTGTCCTCTAATGCGTTATATTCTACATTTAGAAAGCTCTCAACAGTGCTTTGTCAAAGCTTGGGCCACCTCCATGGCAGATAGGGTCTCTATTTCCCAACTCTGCTCGTCTTCTTCTTCTTCTTTTTCTTTGCCTCAGCCACCTTCCCATTCAAATGTTGAAGATCTTAGACTTAAGCTACCTCCAAAGGCAGCCCACTGATGCTCCAAGTTTAAACAAATCTATTCCAATGGCCTCAAATGTGTTTGTCTGCAAGCTTGACTCTATGCAAATGGTCCACCTCCCTGCAAAAAATGTTGTCCATTCCATTGATACACTCTTAAAACTTGCCTTTCTTGGCTGCTTCATTAGGCTTTGGCCAAAATCTAGGGCACTCAAACAATGGATTTCCTCTATTTGGTATCCAAAATTCCTGCCTTTGAATTTCTGTTGTGTGGCTATTGTTATTTCAAAATCATATTTGAAAATAGAGAGGAGCGTGATGCAATTTTTCAAGGAGATCCCTAATTTACAGGCTCTAGTGCTCTCTTCCTAAATTTCTGTTTTGCTCACATTGATCCACATGCGAACGTACCCAAGGAAATGCCAGTTTGGGTAAAGGCTCTACTTTCTTCCATTGTATGTCTGGAATAAACCTTTGGTAGAAATCATTGGTAATAGAATAGGCAAATTTCTTTGATTGGATCCCTCCCAAATCCTCTAATGTTGTTTATGCTTGAATATGTCTGTGGGCAAATCTCAAAAAAGACTTGCCTTAAGCCACTGGTTTAAGATTTTGGACTGGATGCATTCATAGATGTTAGAAAATCAAATTTTGCCCTTCAAATGTCTATTTTGCCACAAATATGGTTACTTGTCCAGGGATTGACCTCTCAATCAATAAGCCCCAATTGGAAAAGATCGACCTCATAATGAGTTTCCAAAAGGTTGAGAACAAGAAAAGAAATAGGAGTCCAGAAGCAAGATACCTACAATCACTAATCTTCCCCTTGAGTGCTCAGACAAATTTGCTGCCCTCTCCTTGGACTGGGATATTGCCATTCAATCCAAACCAGACCCTGAAGAGGATGTTCAAGAACAAGACAATCAAGTAACCTCTGATGAAGCTTCATTGGATACTCAGACCCTACTTGATAGCCCACCCAATGCATCATTGACAGATGAATAAGCTATCACCAGAATTGATATGGCTGAGGAATTTTTTATTCCTGGAGCTGGTCTTGATTCCATTATTACCAGATCATCACTCCATTCACTCAAAGGCAAGCCTCTCATTTTATAGGAATAAAAGAATTATTGAAAACACAACTATCCTGAATCACAACTTGATAAACAAAATTGTGCTGGCTATGGTAGAAAATGTCGAAGTGCTCTCTAATGCATAACGCCATTTTCTCAGAAAATGGAACCTTGTGGGTTTCATCAGCAACTCCCCAACTAGCTGCCCCCCTCCAGAAATTCATTTCAAATAATGTGCTCTCTTTATTTACAGTGCGTTGAAAGCCAATAACAGCATTACTGCTGCTGCAGTGTGCTGTCGTCTGAACCCCAACTTAAGATATTAGACTTCAGCATAAATCTCAAACAGGCCTCCAGCAATGTTGCTGAATTCATGTGCTACAAATGCAGTCTTCTTCTTGCAGCCAAAGAGAAGCTCAAGAATCTTACAATTGTGGGGATTCTAAATTCATAATCAAATGCCTCTCAGGTAAACAGGTGGTTAGATCTATCCAACTTTGTCTTTTGTTTAATCAGGATTCAAAGATTCTTCAAGATTTTGACCAGATTGGCTGGCAGCTTATTCCTACAAAATTAAATTCTCTTACCAACAGAAAGGCAAATGAAGGCATACATTTATGTTCCCATTCAGCCTGTACAAGACATCTTCAAACCCAAGGAGATAACACCCTTGATGGCCTCTAAGCACTCCACTGGCTTTGCTAAACCCCCCTTGGTCCAGCTTTTTTACTCTACTGTCAATCACCTTTTGTAATTTTTTTGTAACTATTTTCTGTGAATAAGTAAAATCTTTCCTTTTTCTCAAAAGAAAAGGTCATACTCTGATGCTCATTCTTTTTGATGAACTATTTTACATTCTGTATCTTATGTTGATTCCCAGGGAAAAAACACAGCGTTTTATATATAGAACCTTTAAAAAGGTTTTTAAATCCATGTCATAATATAACTCTAATTTGAAAAATGAAAATGCATTTAAAAATCCAGCTACACATAGCGCCCTCTACCATGCCTAGAACAGTGTCCCACATTATAGACTGCATGGTCCTAATCAGCAGATTTCCATAAAGCTGTTAAAGAAAAGAAGGAAAAAGAAGAATCTCACCTGTTTGTGCAGCTTCTAGGAGCATTTCTTCTTGTGTCATTCGCCTATCCTCTCCCTCCCTTTTCCTTTTCACAGGCTGAACATTTTTAATAACTTAAATTAGATCAAAATAGATCAGAAAGAATTTTACAAGTATTGCAGTTCAACAATTTCACGCTTTTACTACACCCCAATGTCTAAAGCAGAATTTGCAACACAACTCCTCATAGTTTCTAATCCTCCAGCACCTACCCTGAATTTCATCATTCTTGAGACTTTACATCCCTATTCAAATTGAAATAGTTACATCTAAAGAAAGTATAACATTCTCATAAAATATTATTTGAAAGTGTAAACTTTAACACACATACTCAAGTGCATTGCACACATATGCATATGGAAGAATCAAAGATTTGGATTAGCAACCCTAAGTAATGTTAATTTTGCATGTTCTGAACAGACAGGTGAATAGGTAGGGCATGCCTTCTCTTAATGCACACAAAAAAGGAGCTTGTCTGACTTCCAATATGCTAAAGAAGGTGCAAAATTGAATACAGAATTTAGAGGATAACTGAGTAAACAGACCAATAAAACCTCATGTATGGGAGCAAATTGACTATTGTTCACTCTTCAAGCAGTGCTAAGAAATATAAGCCTTGCATGTAAGTGGCTCATATTTTAGGCTTGATCTTGCCAGCTTATAATAAAAAATCATTAGGTTCAAAATGGATAAGAAAAATAAACTTTAAAGCAAAAAAATTGGAATTGACACAAGCTTGCAACTAGACAAACCAAAAATATAAAGCTATATTGGTAATTGTGTAGCAACCAAATCGATCACCCTACTAAATGTACTGGATGAATGCAATATCAAACTTTAGAGAGTATTGAGCATAAAGGCCACATCAAGCGGATGGTTTAAAAGTTTGTCACTTTTCCAAAACCTTCATACTCACCTTGGCAAGTCATATAAAAAGACAATTTTGGCCTCCAATTAGTCATACTCATGAGATTCACACTATGACTTGCCAAGTTTGTGTCAGGACTAAGACAGAAAATTCACACTACTGCCCCCACTAAAAGCAAAACAATAAATCTTCCATTTATCTATTCCTTGTGCAGGGCAGGAGTAAAGGAGACACTAGGGCACTGAAATTCTGCTATGTCATATTCATGTTTGGCACAGCTTTCTCTCATTTGCACAGGTGAGCAAGAGTCAAAAGCATTTTCTTACCAATACTCACCATGGAAACTATCAGACAAGGAGTTATTCTCATCAATCAAAATGACCATCTTTACCTGGATTTCACGTGCATTTCACTATATTAAAATTTCCTCTGCTTCTTTTGGCTGTAAATAAATTCAACATTTATTTACACTAAGGATTTTCTGCACCCAGTTCACATTCATATTTTTTGTTTATTCTACTCTCAATGCTACCCTCTTACTTAAAGCACCAGTTCACAACGGGGGCCCAACATGACTAAGATTAGCAATCAATAATTTTTGGTTTCACTCAGACCTGTCATCCAATGTTGCAAGGTCTCAATATGTACCAACAAAGCTCAACTCCTTTGCAATTTGTGGACTGGGGTTCAAGCCCCAATAATTAACAATATCAGAGGGTGATGCTGAATGAATCTGTAGCTGATGTAAACAAATTTATTGAGTAGCAAAGCCAAATTAGGCAAAAAGGAGCTGCTCAATGTTCTTATTGCTTCCACATTTAATGCCATCTTTTGGCAATCTGTTGACAGCTCAGAAAAGATAAAACTGCAGATTTGACATGTGATTTATTGGAGGAGGTTCTATTAGAGGAGGGCTTACAAAATGCTCTCCAAATAATCACAGAAGATGTTACTACCTAAGCAACTGCTGAAAAACTTTTTATGATAAGTTATTAAATAGTAAAAATTCTATCATATTTTGAACTCCTTTAGCAACCCATGGCATAGATCTTGTGCTGAAGTTGCAAAATGCAAGTCTAGAAAGAATTTTTCTTAGTAATTAAAGTATTGTTTCCATTTATAAAAGGAATACAGATGTAATGAACATTTTAATGTGATTTTAAGAGTTAAAAGCACAGCTAATATGATGACCCTCAGAGCTTTTAGTCAAGGTTCATTTTCAGCAGATGCAGATATGCCTCTGTGGTGAAGCCATCAACAAAGCTAATGAGGCCATTAGAGTTGTATTGAGACAAGGATAGAAAATTCTGTCCATTATGGGACATCATTGACCAAAAACTGGCAACAATTTCATAGAAAACTCAATGCATGTGCACACACTGGTGGAACCAGCATTCTATTCTGATCATCATTAAATGGAGATGATGAGAAAGCCTCTACAACTGCATAGTGAATCCAGTGCATGTTAAGAAGATCAAGGAGATCACAAACAAAATCAAAAAACGAGTCACGAGTTTATTAGAGATTGTTTGCCTACGGACCGGAATTCTAATCTTACGTACTACTGGCAAACTAATTATGTGCAGAACATAGAATAAAACAATAACCAAAAAGATATCATATTTGAATGCCAGAAACTTTATTCATTTCAGAAATATCATGTACAAAAGAGTATCAGCAGTGCTTGACAATATGACCATCGATACATAACTCATGACTATCTCCCGACTATCCCAACAGGCTACATATAGCGTTCGGCAGTGGTTAGATAACCAACCGGCACGACGCTTCGTAACAACATTAACATAACATTGATCCGAACACGCTTTCCCGAAAGTACATGACATTATTATTCTTTACTAATCTATAGTTTTATTAACAATTGGCCGACTACGACCAAGGCCGACTACAGCCGACAACAAAGTAAAATATACGACTAACATCATCCCCCCCAAAAAAAGAAGTCGTCTTCCAGACGACATACATACAGCAAGATAAGATCATTGAGAAGTAGGGGGAAGGGAGTGCGTCCCTGGATGCACAGATGACGTCGGAGTGGTGGAAGAATGCTCTGCTCGCAGGCGCCTCAGCTCCTCCGTACGTGTGCAAAGCTGCCAATCTGCCAGTATCTCCCTCTCCCTCGCCGCTTTTACCATCCGGGCTGCCTCCATTAGTTGGCTTTTTGCCTTTTCTGCCTCTGCACTCTTGGCCGCCAAATCAACCTCTTTTGCAGCCAACTGATCTTCCAATGCTTTCACCCGCTGCTCCCATGCGGCCTCTTTCTGTTGCGCTTCCTCCTCCAAGACTACCACCCGAGGCTCCAAGACCTCCAATCGAGCTCCTCTCTCACTGGCCAGCCGAGTTTGTTCGGCCAAGTCATTCTGGATGCTCTTTATGGTAGCAGTGGACTCGTCCTTAACCCTCTGCAGGAGTCTATAGGCGTCCACTCGACGTGAGACCGCTACCTCGGTGGAAAATATTTGGTGCTTCATATGAATAAAGACATCCCGGAAGGCAAGCTCTATGTAATATAAACTCTCCAGAACCCCGGCGTCCCGCCCTACTAGTCTCGGTGGTCGACCCCGCCAGGCTCTCATCATAGCAGGAGTCTCTCCTGTTGGCCACCCCTCGCCAAATATCCGTGCGAACTCAGCCTCACACCCCATCTGTACAAATCCTCAGATGCAGTGAACTTCCTGGCCCACTAGAGGAGATCGGCCAATCCTGAGGTCTCTGGAAACTGTCCCACTCGGATCATCAACGCCCATGCTGAGCTCCTGTACATACGTTGCACCATGCCCCTGGGTCTGATGGGTCAGGCTGACCTTTCCGACAAATCCCCTCTAGTGAGTCCACCCTCCCTCGTTCTCCTCATCGTTGGGAGGTGTACAAGGTTCTGTCTCCTCTGCTTTGAGGCTTTCGTGTATGTTTGTCTCACGAATTGCCTCGCTGTCGCGGCCTCCTAAGGGTGTGCAAGTACATGCTTTCGCCAAGTCTAGCCGTCTCACTTTCATGCGAGTGTGAGCAGTGGCCTTCGTCATCCTGAGTCCCTGCGAGGACTCTTCTCCCCGGTTAATTCGGCTGCTTTCGGCCCGCGTCCAAAGTGAGCCCCTCACCGTCCAATGGTATTGCTACCGGGTTACTCCACGGGCTGGAGTAGTATCCTCAATGGCCTCCGTCATTCCCCCAGTTCCTGCTGCCGAGGTTGCCACTCCTGTCGCTGCCGATGCTGGCGGTGGTGTAAGGGAACAGACTGCTGGCAATATCTCGACCAAGGCAGTGGAACCTGCCGATGTAGTGACTGCCCCCTGTGATGTCGTGGTGGCGAGAGGTGCCCACCCTGGCGATGCACCTGGTAGTGAAGCAGCTACCCTCAACATTCGCCCGTCTCCAACTGGCGCAACTGGAAGAGTGAACGTCACTGAGTGTGTGCTCTTCCTGGCTGGTGGTGCGGGAAGAGTAAATCCTGCCGGCTGTAGCAATGGTATGTCAATCTCGTCTGCTTCCTCACCCCCTATGGCGACGGACACCTCCTCATCGGCCGGTGGACTAGACTCCGAGGGCGAAGAAGATAAATCGATGGGCTCCTCCCTGTCAGATGCATCGCTCTGCTCCGAGGCCTCCTCCTCTGATGTTTCCTCTTCCACCGACACCTCCTTCTGTTTCCTCTTCCTTCCCGAAGCTGTGCCCTCGCCGGCTTGCTTTACTTCGATTCAGGCAGTAGAATGCGGTTAGCGAAGTAGGATCGAGGTGAGTAAGTGGTACCTTAACTGGTACCTTGAATTACTTACATGTGTGGGCGGCTGAGAAAAGGGCTATGAAATGGATGTGGAAGGCCTTATGCCTGCTAGCTAAAGAAACCCCTCATCCACAGCAGTAAATGCTTCGCCCGGTTATTTTTCGGCCAGCAATCCCGACCATGTAATTGACCATCCATATAGCAATGTCCGACGCTCGGCTGGCACCTGTGAGTCGGCATTTCATTAGGTCGAGCAAGCACTTCCATTCCGCTGTTGCCAAGTAGTTTTTTCGGAGACCTCTGTTGCCAGCACTCCATATGGTATTCTGCTCCTCCACTGTCAAATCACTTTGACACACCTATTTGACCAACAATTCCTTGTGCTCCTGTGTCATCCTCTTGGGTTTGTTAACCCCTATTCCCGAAGCTGGGACGCCAAACACCCGCTCGAAGTCCTGCGGCCAAAATGAAATGGTCACTCGGCAACCTCTGTAATCAATTACTGACTTGTGTGTATGCCTGCAATAGTTATCCACCATCGCCTTTAGCCAAGGCTCGAACTCCCGAGAATTGAAGAAGGGCACTAGCACAGCTTTGTCTACTCGAGCGTGCCGAAGCGCAACCTTTAGGGAGTGGTCGTCGGGAGTGCTTCGCCACTACTGTTTGCACTCGTTGCCAGTCAGGTTCTCCCATGTCATCGTTTCATTATCAGCGTCCATCCTCTTTCTTTTTCCAGCCGAGGCTACCTTTGGCTTGTGCTGCATAGCCTTCTTGCCCTTGTCCATCTTTCTGTCAGTTCGGCGATTCCAGCCGATTTTATAAATCTCGAGAACTGATTCTTCTGACTTCGCCTTCTCGCTGGTGAGCAAAGCTGCGAAGCGATCAAGCTTGAAATGACAAAAGCTAGCCGAAATGATCAGCGCGAATTGACCAAAGCTGTCGGTGATGGCGCGAGCTGGTGAAGCTAGGCTAATTGTTGAAAGCTAACTGGGCCCCGGGTAGAAGCTGCCCGGTGGTGAAAACTGCGGTGGTGAAAGCTGCCGGTGATGGCTTTGCCGAGGCTGATAGAAAAGCTGCCGAGATGCAGGCTGGAAAGGCCGTGCGGTATGCAGTTCTTGAAATCCATGTGCTACTTTGGTCCGTCTGATTTGGCCGATGTGGCAAATTAAATTGCAATGCAAATGATACGCCCGTCACGATTTGGAAAGGATGGTCGATACTGACTATGCAGCAGAGAACCGTGCGATTTAGGCTCTGTGATTGTCGTGCGGTTTTGGCTCTTTGTAAATGTAAATGCTGACCACAAAATTTTAATGAATTCATGCAATCTCACGAAATCTTTGCTTCTTGTCTGGATTCTCGGGCTATACGATATGCATTATGCAGAAATCTCGATTATCGCGATGTCGTCTCGACTGGAGAATCCAGCGATGTCTTGGTGACGATGCGACCTATAAGTCAATGATGTCTTGATGCCGTCGACACAGAAGATCAACAAGCTGCCGTACGATGTTGAACCTGGCACAAATTCCAGTCTGTAATGGCCGTACGACCTTCAGTGGCCAGCCGAGTGAAGACTGAGGGGCTTGTAAATGCCGTACGATGCAGGACTTGGCAAAATTCCTGACTTGCAATGGTCGTACGACTTCAAGACTCAGGGTTTGATGAGGGTGTTGTGCGATCCTTGTACTTATCGTGCCTCTTCTGCTAAGAATTCCGTACGGACTTTTGTTCTTTCCTCTCTGGTAAAAGTGTCGTACGATTCCCTTTCCTCTGCTTGGCCGTACGCTTTTCTTCCTTTCACCACTTCGTTCTGTCCAAGATAGTTTGTCCTTAAATGGCCGTACGAATTCCTCTCTGGCCGAGCTTTGGCAACTTTATATTTTATTGTTCTCTCCTTTGATTTTTCGCCATTTATTTCCCTCAACCAATTTCTCCTTTGGCCGTACGGGTTCAATATTCAAGGTGTTTATTTTAATTCGCCTCACTTTATTTAATTTGAGCACTTTAATACTTCTCTTAATGGCCGACTCATTTAATTTATTATTTAATTTTTTCTCCCTTCTTTTGCTTTCTTTTCTGACTTCTTTTTCGTTTCTTTTATTTTTTTCTTCTTTTCTCTTTTCTTCCCATTCGCCTTGTTCTTCCTTATTTACTCCGTTATTTTCTTTTATTTTCATAGCTTTTTTCCTATCTATTTTTATTTTTTCCATCTTCCATTCATTTTCTCTCTCCTCCCCTCTCTTCTTTTCTTTTTATCCCTCGAGCTTCGCTGCACGTCCGAACTTTTAATTCCGAGGTATAATACCATTTACATGTGTGTGGCGGCCTTTTATAACATTCTTCCTCGCAGCACGTTCCTAGATATTCTATATCAAACCATTTATCAAGTAAAGGGGCAGGACCAATACCTCAAAAACTTTCGTCGATGTACCTTCCGCCGTACTGTTGATACCACATAACATCGTCACCTTGTACTGTTGGTGGTCCCGCTAGGTTAGGAATTATTTTCCAGAGTCCATCTTGAGTTGCGATCTTCCTAACCCTTGATATTTTTCTTCTTTCCCGACGCATTTGTTTCAGAAGATCCTCTGTATACCCATCCACCGTTGACACAAATGTATCTTTTGTCTTCAACACTGTCTTTAAGCAAGGGGCCTTCTTCTCGAAGTAAGCATCCCATTGCTCATCAGTCCATTCCTCCTCGTCCTTTTGCCGTTCATCTTGTTCTTGGCCTGCTTGTTTCTCCTTTTCCGCTTGGGCTTCCGTGTCCAAGTCTTTGGCTATATATCCCCGTCTTACTCCTTCATAAGGGGCTACATAGTGCCAATGTCCCCCCATTCGACGCCAAAGAGCAGGGGTTCTGAACACTGCATTTGTTAGGTGCTTGTGTATCCGTGGTACTGCAATTCCTTCCACTCGCTTCTCTGCCAACCTTTCTCCAACTATTTGATCTCGCCCTGATTCTGCCCAGACATCGTCTGCTACATATCCGGGACCTCCTAGTCCCCAGTCTTGTTTTCTCGGGCCTTCACGTTGCACAAGCCAATCTTCCTTTGTTGCATAGCCCAACATGTTGATGGCGATAGTATCCTTCTCCTTTCTCTCCTGATATGGCTTTAGCTCCGATCCGTTGATTGCCTCCAATATTAGTGACCCATCTAGATTTTCTAACTTTATAGACCCATTGTCACCTACTTCCCGTATTCGGAACAGTTCTAACCAACGGACTTTAAACTTCCCCGGTTTGATCTCGTTACGGCCGTTATATTTCAAAACCAACTGTCCCGGTCGGAAATTCATTTGTCGGAGATGCTTGTCGTGCCAATATTTCCGTCGCCGTTGCATGTTCTCCGTCGCCCATTGTGCCATCACTCTTCGCTCGTCCAACTTATTCAGTTGGTATAGTCTTTCCTTTAAGCTTTCAATATCGCCCAACCGATTCTCCACGTCTATCCTCAGGCTTGGTACCATATACTCCATCGGCATCACCGCCTCCTGACCGTACATCAATTGGAAAGGCGTGTGGCCCGTTGTTACCTTGTACGTTGTACGATATGCCCATAGGACGGCTGGTAACCTTTCTTCCCAGTCAGCTTCTTCCACACCACATGATTTGTGAATCACTGCTACGAGCACCTTATTTGTAGACTCCGCCTGGCCATTGGCTCGCGGGTAGTACGGGCTTGACAGGTTGTGAAAAATTCGGAATTCTATCGTCATCAATCTGATAACATGATTAACGAAATGTCCTCCACGATCACTCGTGATCCGAATGGGGATGTCGTATCTGTACTTTGTGTTGTATTGTCTGGCAACGCTCGAGCTTCCGCCCACTTTGTCAGATATTCTGTAGCAACCACAATATATCGGCATCAAAGCAAGTGACTCACCTTCAATGGTCCGATGAAGTCCAACCCCCATCGTTCGAACAATTCCTGTGGCTGTGAGGGATGCAATGGCATGAAATCCCGCTTCAATGGTTTCCCGACCCTCTAGCAAGTGTCGCAGCCTAACACCCATTCTTTGGTGTCAGTGTGCATCGTCGACCACCAGAGGCCTGCCAAGAGAATTTTCCTTGCTGTAGCATCTGGTCCCATATGGCCGCCAGCCAGTCCTTCATGTGCCTCCTTTAGTACGCCAGGTATTTCTTCTTCGACGACACATCTCCGGAGGATCTGGTCGAGTCCCATCTTGTAGAGTAAACCATTGATCAACTAAAATGTCTTACTTTTCAGTACGATCTTCCTTCTTTCGGCTGGTGGCATATCTTTCGGGAACGTGGATGTGGACAGATATTCTCCAATCTTCTCGTACCATGAGGGCAATATTGCAATCTGGAATAAATGTGCATCCGGAAAGTCTTCGTTCACCCCACCCTCTGCAGGTTCACTCGACTGGACTCTGGATAATTGATCGGCAATAACATGGCTCTTTCCCGGCCGTACGATGATGGTGAACGTAAATTCTTGCAACAACAGTAACCATCTACTCACCCGTCCTTGGATAATCGGCTTGTTTCCCAGGTACATCAAAGCTTGGTGATCCACGTAGAAAGTGAACGGCGTGGCTAGGAGGTAATGCCTGAACTTCTGTACGGCGTAAACCATTCCTAGTGCCTCACACTCGGTCGTACTGTAATTCCTTTCTGCTTTTGAAAGTAGCTGACTAGCGAAGAATACTGGGTGATCCAACCCGTGTGCTCCCACTTGTGCTAGGGTTGCTCCGATGGCAAAATTAGAAGCATCTACATGTACGTGGAACTCCCTATCCCAGTTCGGATACATCAATATGGGTGAGCTGATCAATCGATCCTTCAGTTCCCGGAATGCCTTCTCTTGTTCTTCGGCCCATGTAAATGGTTGGCCTTTCCTCGTCAGTAGGTCGAGAGGGTACGACACTTGGGCAAAAATTTTAATGAATCTCCGATAGTATCCCACATGCCCGAGGAAGGACTGTACACCAGTGACGCTCTTCGGAGCCTCCATCTGTACTATGACTCGTACCTTGTCGGGATCCATTTTCAACCCAGCTTTGCACACAATGTGTCCGAGCAACTTCCCTTGCGGCACCATAAATCTGCATTTCTTCAGATTCAAGGCAATGCGGGCTGCTCTACACCATTCCATGCACTCGCCTAAAGCTTTCAAATGTTTTTCCTTATCACTATAAATCGACCAATCATCGAGGAAGGCTTTGAAATTACCTACCGACATTTTATCAAAGATGTGGAGTATTATCCTCTGGAATGTAGCTGGTGTGTTGCATAATCCAAACGGCATTCGGTTATATGCGTACACTCCGTCCTCGATGATGAACGTGGTTTTTAATTTGTCCTCCGCGATACTTATCTGATTGTAACCCGAGAAGCCGTCTAGAAAGGAATACATTTCATGCCCAGCCACTTCTTCCAAAATTGAGTCGGTGAAGGGAATGGGAAATGGATCCTTTATGGTCACTGCATTCAAACTACGAAAGTCAACACAGATTCTAATTTGCTCCTTCTCTTTCTTCAATGATATGACGATCGGCGATACCCACTCGCTGACTTCCACCTTGAAAATGATGCCGGCCTCCAGCATCTTCTCAATCTCCTCCTGTACTTTAGCGGCATAATTTTTGTTCATTCTGTACGGTCACTTTCGTACGGGCTGGGCTCTCGGTACGAGAGGAATCCTGTGTACGCATAACTCCGGTGGTATGCCTTTTAAATCTTTGTACGTCCAAGCAAAAGCATCTTTGTATTCCATGAAGATTCTGAACGCTACCGCTTTCAGGACAGGGTCCTAGTCATCACCCACAAAAATCTCCTTAGGTTTGGCTGATTTCCCAAGGTTTACCTTTTTCAACGTTGGTTCCCCGTACTTCATGATTTTGTCCTGCTCAAACTTGTGGGCTGGCATCACATCCAATTCTGCCATACCTTCTTTATATTCTCCGTACTCAGGTGGGAATGTTTCACTGGTCGAGCCGTTGTCTTCTTCTGCTTCCCCCTCCTTGACCTGTAGCATGTGGCAATCCAGGTGGAAGACTTCATAATCCTCCATCTGCCAGTGAAACAGTCCGCTCAGTGAACTGGTCTCATCTTCCGAGCAACTTTCGATCTCCAACACCCCTTCTTCATCTGGTTCCATTAACTTTCTCTCATCATCGTCTGAGTCTCCGCCGGATTCAGATGCCGAAGATGCCAGATCCTCACTGACGGCCTGGTTCTTCAGATCAATGGTGTATTTCCTCCCCAGATTTTCTATTGAGAGTGTATTCCGCTTCCAGTTGTGGGTTGCCTTGGTAGCGATCAACCATCCCCGTCCCAAGAGGGCATCGTACGCCTTTTTCTCCATTGGGATGACTACAAAGTTTAGCAAAAACAGCTGTGTGCCGATCAGGACTTCTGCTCCATAAGTGTGCCCAGTGGTCTGATGCCGTGTTGATCTGCTCCCACAAGGTGGAATGGGGCCAAAGAGTCGGCTTACCAGACACTTCCAGGTCTCTTCTGGCAGTACGTTTACTCCTGAACCACCATCGACGATAGTGTTAGATAATTTCATGCCCAAGATTTCCATCTCGACGGCGGGTTTCCTCCCGATGCTTACTGCGAGTAGCATTGGGGTTTGCAATCTCGGCTACCACTTTTGGCGTACGTTCTGGTGAATCCTTCGGAAGATTTTCTTCAATAGCATTTGTAAGCGCTACTTTGAGATAAGGCATCGTTTGCAAGAGATCAGTTACCTTAATGGGTACGGTTGTGTGAAGCACCTGTCGTACGATATTCTTTTCCGACTCCGACTGTAGCAACATACTGGTCGCTTTAGAGTTCTTGCCTTCATTCGCCATTGCCTCCTCTACTTTTGTCTTGGCTTCCCGAAATCTTTCTTTCTCCGTACGAGGGTCTGGATAATTTTCCCTTTTTGACTGTGCTCTCATAATCGCCAAGACTTCTTTGTCGGCTACCTCCAGCATATTGATACTTCCTTTCTGCTTCGGACAGTCGGTGTCTTCATGATCACCCGGTCCACACCACTTGCACAATTTCTCCCTGTTGCCTTGGCCGCTTTGACAATCCCTTGCAAAGTGACCCCATTCATTACAGTTCCGGCACTGGATCATCAGTCGTCCTTTGCTATCGTACTGAATTTTGCTTCTCGGCGTATTTCGCTGACTGTTGCGGTAGCCTCCAGGGGATGCATTGTTGTTCTGTGGCTTTGGTGGCGTGGTTGCAGGGGTTGACTGTTCGCCTTGAGTGAAGAATACTTGCGAACTTTTGGTTTTTAAGTTGTATGGGCACTCCTTGACGGAGTGTCCCATAACCTGGCAGATGTCACATAATAACATTTTTGGGCAACTTGCCTTTGTGTGACCTTCCGTTTTACAATCCGTACACCATAATTCATTGGCCTCTTTGGATCCTTCCCTGTCGGTCTTTAGTTCTTTCATTATCCGCATCATATCCCGCCGAAGGGCTTGTACGGTTGCTGATTCATCGTCACTTTCCTCGGCACTCTCGTCATCATCCCTCTTCTTCCCCTTCGAGGAAGTCCTATTTTCACTTTCAATATCCATCGCCCGATTGTATGCTTCGGTATATGAGGATGGCGGTACTACTTTCATTTTCCGCCGAAGTGAGGGAATCAGTCCTTCAATGAACCATCGTTTCTTTAAACCATTTGCCGGCTGTGCCTCCAACTTTCCTATTAAGTCTTTCAACCTCCTGTTGTAGGTTCGTACGTTTTTGTGCTTTCCTTGTTTGGTATGATATATTTCTGTGACGATCTCACTATCGTCCGATAGAAGTTTGAACTCCGCTTCAAAATTTTGCTTCAGGACCCTCCATGTGGCTCTCTGCGCTTGGTCCAATTCCGAGTACCAATCAATGGCACTGTCTCTGAGTGTTGCTGGAAATGCCTTCAGCCACTGGTCGGGGTCATCCTGCCCGCTGGCTATCCAGATAGTCTCACATGTCTTGCAATGCCGTACGGGATCCTCAGAGCCATTCCCCATGAATTTCGGCAACTTTTGCCGATCCGGATGAGCCATCTTTACTAGTTGACCTCCTTGTGTTTTGGACCCGATTGGACTAGTGGATTCCCCGCTACGTCCCTGTGCGTCACTTGCACTCTTGGCCACATACGAGTCACTCCCACGTCCTCCGTCAGCGTCCTCAACACCGTGGGTCTCCTCAGGATCTCTCTGATGCTCTTGCTGCCCTGGGGTCTTAAGCTCTGGTCTTCCCCTCCTTAACTCGCCGTCGTCGTCCAAGAGGGACAACTCTCGAAATCGTCTAATGCTACTAGTCAAATCATCTTCATAGAGGTTATATTTTCCTGCGTGTGGAGTGCTGAAGGGGTCTTCGTCCCTTCCTTCTATCAAACTGTGGTGCGTTCATTCAATGGATGTGTCTATTCATTTCAAATTTTCATATGTTCTTTTTATGCTCTAATTGATTTCAATTAAGTCCTCATCTAGTTCCTTACCGACTTGCCTTAGTCGTCTTCGCCGATTTTCTTGTTCTTGCAGCCTGAGTGATCGTCGAACTTGCTCTTCCGAAGTCCCGTGCTCGTCAGGTACTCTATTCTTGTCTTTGTTCGGTCGTACGGGCATTTATTAGTTGTTCAAGCGACCATTGCCGATTGCCGGGAGTACGGCGCCGGCTAGTATCTCGTTCTTCTTCCTCACGTTTGGTTCTATCTTCACAACGTTGTACGATTTGCTGCCTTCGGCGCTCGCGATCTTCTTCTTCTCGCAAGTCTTGCAGGATAATGAAATGGCGGGCCAGTAACCTGGGCATGCGATTCAAGAGGTGGTTCACCTCGTCGTTCACTTCCAACCGATCCCAGATGACTTCCTCAGGGATCTCCCGAATGTGGGATTCCCTACGCACGTGGTCACGTAGCGATATTTTCCACAAATTTACCAGATCTTCTGTCAATGAGTCTTCCCGTTCCTCATTAGCATTTACAGGTTCTTCCACTAGTTGACCCATTACGATGCCATGGCAGATGATGCCCTAGTCTGTTCAGGCAACGGCGCCAAATATTTGCCTACGGACTGGAATTCTAATCTTACGCACTACTGGTAAACTAATTATGTGCAGAACATAGAATAAAACAATAACCAGAAAGATATCATATTTGAATGCTAGAAACTTTATTCATTTCAGAAATATCATGTACAAAAGAGTATCAGCAGTGCTTGACAATATGACCATCGATACATAACTCATGACTATCTCCCAACTATCCCAACAGGCTACATATAGCGTTCGGCGGTGGTTAGATAACCAACCGGCACGACGCTTCGTAACAACATTAACATAACATTGATCCGAACACGCTTTCCCGAAAGTACATGACATTATTATTCTTTACTAATCTATAGTTTTATTGACAATTGGCCGACTACGACCGACAACAAAGTAAAATATACGACTAACAGAGATCAAATGACATTTTTGCTCACTAGACAGCATTTAAGCTAGGATAAATGTATTATCAAGTGAATTTTTAAAACCTAAAAAAGTTCAGAAGTTGTCAATCAAGTTTTGAGCCAGTCACAGCGATCTTAGTGTGGGCAGAGTTGGAGTATGTTTAAATATATACACTCCAGGAAGAGAAACTAAATTTCTCAGAAGTAATTCAATAAGTTGTTTTTTAGGGCTATAATGTTTGCTACTGTAACAAACATTTGAAGGATCATAAATCAATGTAATTAAGTTGAACAAGATTTTGCTAAATTGTCATTTTTTGGTGTATTTTTGCCAAAACCAAAGTTCATAACTATGGTACAAGACTACAAGTAATATTTCAAAAAAAAATACTGACAATTTATATACTTACTCAACCAGTGTAGTATGCATTATTGTGACTGCATTTACGGGGGACCTGTTGACGGATGCTTTATGACCACACACCAACACAGAATAAAGTTTCCAACAATCACTCTATCCTCTCTTAATCAAAATCTCCTGCATGCTAAGATTGTGAAAGACTGTGAAAGATCATGCCTTCAACTCCAAGGTTCCTTCATGCAATGGACGTAGACTCGGTTTGATGTGATTTGCTGGTATTTCAAGGGGACTTACACAATTGTTCACTCAAGAGAAAGGGACTTTCAAGATTAGGAAGCTTTACCAATGAAGCTCAGGTTTCCTAAACTAACCAGAGAATGCTGAATTTGAATGGCTGCAAAGATTAAAAAAAAACTCTAATCTACCCTAGGTGCGAGACATGGTGATCAAATCTCACAATCTTCAACCAAGCTTTGCTTTGCCTCACCTCGGACAACTTCCACAAAACCGGTGCAATCTTCAAAAGAGTGAATTAGAGGTATTCAGGTTACAAATTAACACGAAGACACCATCACGACGACGCATACCAACATGTAACTCATAACCGAAGTTAGGTCCAAACTATTCCAGTTGACCACACAAGGTGAACCCACCATCAGTGAGCCCACTAGTGGTATGGACTAGCGAAGCTTGCTCAAATAAATCACCACATTCCACAATCATTTACTTGCATGAAATAAAATTTATTCTACTTTATCTAAGTTCTACTCTAAGATTCTATGCTAATTGGAAGGATGAAAAAACCTTGCTAGCTACCCACAATGAAAGATGAAATCACAAGCAATGACAACTCTTTTTTATTATAGTAGTGTTCACAACAGTCTCTTACAAAGCATTTAGTTCAAAACTTTCCTTCCTTCCGTACAAATGAGGGGGGTTGCCCCTTTTATAGCTGGCCCAGTCCAACGGACGGCTCAAATTCAATTACAATGAACAGCTCAGATTGAGCCACATAAGCCTTATTCAAGCTTTTCCCTAAAAACGGCCACAAAGTGGAGTGGGTAATAAATGAGCACATAATGCCCACTATCTCCCCTCACCACTATGAGCATTTAATGCCCACTATCATCCAGAAGATCATCATCCAAGAAGGCATTCCCATTTTCTTTCTCTCTGACCGCAAACTCGATGAATCTGGCCGATACTGCCTCAACCTCCTGAACTGAGATGGGTGGAATATGATTAAGCTGAAATACAAGCACCGTGACCACCTGCCCCTGCCAAGTACAAGATTTTCCCCAAGCAACTAAGGCATCTTGAGTGCTCTGAATGATATTGAAGGTGGTCAAAATATTTTCAAAATCTACTTGGGAAAATGACCTTACATTTGAAAAGAAAGGCTCCAATCTGCTTTTCAGGCCATCTGCAGTCATTTCCTCTGGAATCAGCGTTTTAGCAAATAATGCTTCAAGTGTGTTCAAGACTCCTTCAATATTTTCCATGGCCTTTCTAACTCTAACTCTGGCTAATTCTTCCTGAGCTGCATTGAAGAAGCCTCGACCTATGACTGCTGAGGAATACCAACTGGGGAAGTCATATATGTTGCCCTCCTGAATCGCTCCTCCTTCTACCAAAGTCTGTATGGGCATATGCATTAGAACTACCAGGCGAGGGACAATTTTATCCTGATAAATGTGGGTTTCACTCCAGGTCAGATCAACATTACCCATGCGCGTCAGAATACTGGACGCCTGCTGAAAATAATGGGCGAGGTCCTCCATGAACTTTTCTGCCTCCGCGCGAACATTGCCAACCCACTTATCTGCTTCTTAAGCCATCTTCTTTAAATCTTCTAGGCTATTAACTGATTCCCTCAGAAGCTCAGCTAGAAGATCAACTGCTGGATTTTCTTGCCCACACAGACGGGTTAAGTGTTGCACATAGCCAATCAACGTCTTATGCTCTTTCTTCAATCTTTTATACTTCCCTTCTGTCCAAAGCAATCTGTCTTTAAGAGCTTGATAGGAGTTGTCACATTCTTCGATTATTTGAGCTCTTGTAGGGCAACCCATCTCCACAATAGTGACCACATAATTCTTTGGGATCGCCTCATCTCGGTCACATTCTACCCTGGGAACAGCCACATGGAGTGTGCGAGAACCAGACTTATCTGTAGATATCTTCGAGAACTTTCTAGCCCTCTTCTTCTCTAGCGGTCCACTGTTTCTACTGAGGAATTCCTCCATTTCAATTGTCGGTTTAGTCTCCTCAACAGGATCCCTTCTCATTCTTTCCCTAAGCCAATCTGGTACTGCCTGCTACGGGTCACAAATAATAAGCGGTTGTTCCTCTCTCTCGCTTCTTCTCCATGTACTTCTCTAACAATATTCTACTGAGGTTCATCAATTTCTATCTGCTGAATATTTTCTCCTAAACCTTGACCATCCTGCCCCGTAGCAGTCTCTTCCTCCAAAGCTATCTCAATCAACTGCTGGAAGCGGGTGTCTGTCTCCGTTTCCGCTTCTTCTTCTTGTTGATTTTCATTCCTAGGTGTGTTGACACTTTGACTATTTGGCTCTCGAAGAGGTGGCTGGTTCACATCCTAAAATTCTGGCTCTTCATTCAATCTACTTCTCTAGTCTACAAACAATGAGACCTCTTGCACGCTCGAAGAGCGAGCCTGCGATGGCGTGGATGATGCTTCCTCTACCCTCTGAGGCACCTGCTGAACCTGCACCTCCCTCCGCGGTTTTGAAGCTTGGGCGACCTGTTTCCTTTTTCTAGTTGTTGGCAGCCTTTGGTTACCCATCAAATTGTAAGTGAGGGGGACTGATTTGCTTTTAAGTCTATTCACGTGCCTTTCTACCCAATTTCTAGAGAATGTCAAAACCGGTATGCATAATGTATCTAGGTCTGTGATTTCCGGTTCTAACCAATCAAGTAGTGGGACTGTTGTGTTTCTTACTGTTTCATAGTCTAGATGCATAACATTCACGTCCTCATCTACCTGATCCAGAACTGGAACAATCTCACATTCCCTTATTATTTTCAAGGGTATTCTGGAAAACATTCTCCTTCTAACCTCAACCTCATCCACCGCATTGGCCCAGAAGTCCTCAATATGCGCCTTGTGCCTATATTCCACACCCTGCACCATTTTGATATTGTTATAAGGACCAAAATCCTCCCTGTTGGTGTGGTATGAGAGGTGGAAAAACTGTAGCTCACCCTCAGCTTCTTTGGCTACCTGCAAGGAGGGACAAACTTTGTTTGAATTCCCCATGATGATCGGGAAGTCCAATCCTCCTTTCTTCATCGTTTTCTGAATTCTATCATAGGCAATGAGCTGCCTAGATATCTCTAACATCACCATTCTATCCGTGGGGTACCTTGGCAATCTATAAGGATATGATGTGAACCCCTGCAGCCTAATATAAGTGAATTTTGGAAATTGGATAAACCAATACCCATATTCGTCAATCAACTCCTGAGCTTCTTTTGATATCCTCTATTGCGTCCTTCGCTGAAGAGTCCTGGCTATGTGCATTGTGAAGGCATCATTCACTCTTTTGTAGCTGGAGGTGTTGCTCAGGTGCAATTGTGGACAAGCCTCGTAAATTTTGAACTACTCAGGACCACACCCAATCGGCTCCTTATAAGTTATTCCCCTGTATTTAGTCATTCGAGCCAACATGTATACTACAGATGAGCTCATGTAAAAAGTTTTAGTTCTCCTCAGATTCCTAAACTGTTCATCTAGATTATCATTTATCATCCTTCCCCAGTCCACACAGTCTTTCCCTTCCAGCACAATCCTGATGTAGAAGAACATCCACAGCTCGAAGATGTACGATTGAGGACTTCCACTCACTCGGCTGAGCATCATTATTAGATCACAATACTCCTGCTTCACATCATCTGAAATAATTTGCTTGGGGAGCTTGGTGCGAAGAGGCCTGGGCTTCTGCATCCAAACAAAATTTATCATGCCAACACATCTCTCAAAAGGAGAGGCATACATCCTTTCAGCCCTCTCCCTTGTTCTGTATACCATCCTATTGAAAGTGGGGATTCCAAACGCCTCTCCGATGGCTTCAAGCGTGAGATTGGCAAACAATTTGCCATCAAAGGAAACAATAGTCCTTCGCTCCAACTTGTAGCAATTGGCACATTCCATGATTAACTCCGGACGCTGGATAGCTGGTGGAAAACCAACAACTGCATAAAGTCCACTCTTCATAATTTGATGTGTTGTGACCAATGGAGGACGGCCACCTATCCCGTACATCCGACCTCTAAGTGCTCCAAGGTTGTATGAACCGAGATTCGTATCACTTAGCTCTCCCAGCTTCGATGTAAACTTGGATTCTAGAAGAAATGTTTTGCTCAACTTCTTTATCACCGCCTGCCTGGATATATTGGCCTTGCTTGACTCAGCATTGGCAACCTTTCCTGCAGCTCTGTTGACCTTTGTAGCTACTCCTCTACCTACTTCAGCCATCCTGCAAAACAAAAGATATGCATTAAAATTTAAACTTAGAAAATAAATAACCTCGAGATAGCCAAAATGTGAAGCAAACTTCGAAAATATGGAGCTTCAGCATTAAAATTCCAAACTCCAAACCTCAACACTCTTCCAACAGTATTACTTCTGGCACTTAAAATTTTTACTCTTAGCACCTAGCTTGCTGATTTGACTTGCTCACTTCAGCAGCTTCGCCTCAACGTTTTTCTTCTCACCTTCAGAGCCACAACTTCGTACTTGCAAATGGTGAGAAAAAATGAAAATCTTCATGGCTTAAATAATTGTGTTAAAGAATCTTGCTAATTTGTGAGGGAGTTTATTTTAGCAAGCTCATTAAATTTCTACTTCCACTACTCGACAATTTCCAATTTTGGAGAGGTGATGGGCAAGTTGTCACCAAAGCGGGTCTCGTTCGTCATAAACTTTTCCTTTGTTGAAGATTCTTTCCCTTGCAAAGTTCGAATTTTCCCCTTTTAACTCCTTGTAACATTTCGTTATTTCAAATATTCCTGGAGAATCATTTAAGTCATTAAAATTTCCCGCCTTAGAATATTTTCTTGTTGTGCCTTAGGCGCATTTAGCATCTTACGTGTTCATTTCAACTCATGCCTTAGAAATTTTTCACGTTGTCGTGTTCATCTTTGGGCATACTTGATCTCCATACCTAGGGCGCATTTGAGGGGGTGTTGTTTCTTTTCATTGCCTTAGGAAAAATTTTTTTGCCTTAGGCGCATCTTATACTCCTGCTTGGGCGCATTTACCACCATGTCTTAGGCGTTTTTCTATCATGCCTTAGACGTTTTTTTAACTCACCTTGTGTAGGGCGCATTTCAACTTCCTCGTGCATCTTGTTTCACGCCTTAGAAATTTTCATTCGCCTTGTGCTGGGCACATTTTCACCTAGTGTTGAGCGCACTTCTCTTCATCTTATACTTCTATTTACCTTAGAACATTTTCATCTTCTTCGTTGGGCGTGCTGAGACCTTTCTGCTTTGATGTTAGGCGCATTTCACCATCTCCTTCTAGGGCGCATTTGAGGGGTCATGTCCTAGTTTGTGCCTTAGAATAATTTCCATCCATCATACTACCTCCTTGGGCACATTTGAGGAGTCCTACTATCAGTATCATGCCTTGGACAAATTTTCACTATGTCCTTGAGTTGAGTGCATTTGAGCTTGAGTGCTAGGCGCATTTCACCTCTTGTGTTGGGCACATTTTGAGAGGTGTCTTAGGGAATTTCCATGCCTTAGAAACTTTTCATATTACCTCATTCATCTTGGGGCGCATTTAGACCCCCTTGGTCTAGGCACATTTGAGACCTTTTGTGTGCTTTTTATCTTCAATGCCTTAGGCACATTTTGACTCCTCCCCTAGGGCACATTTGAGTGGGGTTCATTCAACTTCCCCATACTTAGAACATTTTTCAAACATCAAACTTCCTTGAGGGCGCATTTGAGATGTGTGTTTGATCTTGAGGAGTGTTGGACTTAGAAAATTTTCATGCCTGCATTACAAGTGCGTTTTTAATACTTAGGCAATTTTCAACCTGCTCATCCTCACTTCTTATTTTTAGTAACTTCTGAAGTCTTTGTGATTTTCATGAATTTTCAACTCCTCAAGACGATATTCGCTGAACATGGTCCTCATGACTTGACTAACTTGTTCACACCTGCCTATTGCGCTCACCTACTATTTTAGGCCATGTTCTAGAAGTGACTTACTAAAAATATTAAGTGTGCGGATCATACTCAAATCTTACCAGTAAACTTGTTGGAAGATTCTGATCACAGTCGGATACATCCGTTTTCAGTTTTTCTCGAGTTTTGCCCTTCATTTTAGGCATAAAAGTAGGAAACCCTAATTTCATTGCATGTGCTTCTGTTGACCTCCGTTTGACATCGTTTTTGTTACGTACTGCTCTGCTTTGGAAACCGAAGATCTTGGAACTGCTCGGGTGACATCATACCTACTAAAAGTGGACCTGCTAAAACTAGTAAGTTCTCGGAATTCGTTCAAATTTTGCACACAAGTCCTTTGAAAGGGTTTAAACTTAGTGATGTGATTAAAATTTCCAAAACCCTAGGGGAAAGGTCCCAAATGGAGTACTTACTAAAAATAGTAAGTTGTCAGAATTCAGTGAAATTTTAATGGGAACCTACCTAAAGCCTCTTGATTGTTGTGCCAAACTCATATTTCAATCTGCTTACTCAATTTGACCCCAAACTAAGCCTGAAGAAAGAAAACCCTAATCCGACAAAATGCACTAGACTTAGCCAAAATTCCAAGTTGGGCCAAAAGATGGGTAAATCCCCGGAAAGACATAAGGAATTAGGAGAGACTGCCGCAAAACCACCCAAGACCAAAGCCAAAAGACTCGAATGGAGCAAAAATTAGGGGGTCCCCATTTTAAATGGGGTGATGTGTGAAAAGGTCACAACAAGACCAAGTGCAAAGGGGGGATTTAGGGATCCATGTGCACTTTGGAGCTTAACTTGAATCATCCCTATTGCAATTACTTCTGGTTGCCACCAGATAACAGCCCACCAGAATAGACTTTTCACTAGAATTATTTACTGGCAGTGGCTTCAGATTATTTACAAATGTCAAGTTGTTTTAGATATCCAACTCTACATTTGTGCTTTCTTTAAATCCAATAAAGTGACAACGAATCAGTATGTACATTTTGTTGGCACTCCACATTGCACCCTGCAATTCTAGAAGAACCACCTAAGGACTGACTCCTAGGGAACTTTCAAGTCAGATACTCAGGTAAAGCTCATAATCAGACTGTAGGTGGACTTTGGCCAACCAACAAGAATGGGTGGCCCCTATACACTTTAGGTTCTGCTAAACTGAGAAAGGCATTCCCATGAGATCCACCAATATGATTTGAAGGAAAAGGTATCTAGACTGCAAAAGATAGACCATACTCTAGCGGCTAACCCCATTGAATCGCCATTCACACTAATTTCCTGAGACTGCAGGCAAGGATCTAAAAATAACAGACAACAAAACTAGGTTAACACAGTCTGTCTATAAATGCAACAGATGCAAAATTCCTAGAGATTGATATAACACAAAGAGCAATAAAGTACCCAGCAAAGATTAATGGAGAGACAAAGATTTGAAAATTTTGAACATAATCGGTTGCTTATATGACCAATTCCTTATCCACAAGTCATAGAGTCTAAAATCTAGAAAGTATGCAAGAATATGTAATAAACCTCTAATGTGAGAACAAGAAATTGTCCAAAACTTCAATCAGTCTTGCTGCAAATTCATTTGTAACAAGATTCCATGAATTGAAAACATCATGCATAAACAAAATACTTAATAATCCATGAAATTATCCAAGGTATTCCTTATGATTATTTTGACAAGCATTTTTATATCCGAGTGTTAAGCATTTCTTTGCACAAAGCCACGCAGACCGCTGGAAACTAATCAAAGATTACCAGATCAGCAAATGTGATCCGAGAGGAATATAACATATACATCCAGAAATACCATGCTGCCCATGCAAAATTTGTAAATACAAAGAGATTTTCCTATTAATTGCTTTCACAAGATTTTACAGACAAAAACCAGAAAATATTCCAAACCTAGACACAGTTATTGACACTTGAGACAAAACTGGAAATACAGATGCATAAATTTGGCAAAAGCCCATGACTTGGAGAATTAGACCATCATATATAGCCGAAGAAAAAAGCACACCTAATCAGGATGATTGACACTTGTTTTCCCACACTTAATGGTTAATCTGGTGTTCAACATGTTGGAACTTTGGAAAGAGTTCCTGATACAGTTTCCAGTGGAAGAACTTGGTGAGCTTGCTCCAAGTTCAGGATCAAGAGTTCTATAGCAAACTGGTAAACAGCTACAGAGTTAGTTGCAGTAAGTTTTAAATGTTACAATTTACCATGGAGATTTGTCGAACTCCAATGTTGCTATGTTCGCAATCCCAAGTCATTTGAACAAGAACTGATAACTGCATATCGTCTAACCATGTCACTAGTGCAAAGATAATTGATATTCATAATTGTGTGATTACAAAAGGAGATGAAAGCTCCTTATAAAGAAATTTATGAGACAATGTTTCTAAAAAGAAACAATCCTTAACTAAAGCTAACTTAAAGCAGAAATCAGAAAGATGCTAAAACAACTAAAGTTACTAAACATTAACTAACAACTAACTAAAGCTACGATGACCATTAATATTACATTTAATATTTTAATACCCTCCCTTAATAGTCATTGTACAAACAAAAACTAAGTCTACCCATAATCTTCTAGAAACATATCATCGTGACTGATAATTGGAGAAGCATAACCGCCTCACGATTACAGATCCTTTCCCACAGAATAATCAAATCAAGACATCGACACTTGAAAACTGTGAGCTTCCTCTGCTTCCAAGAATTATAACTTTTCCCATTGAACCTCTACGTACTTTCCAACATGACGTTGGACAAAGCAGCCATCCCTCACATTTTCCAAAAATGAGGTAATTCTATGATCAGCTGGCACAACTCACGAACTATAGGATTTTTCAGAAAAAACCTTCGAAAACTTTGAAAAAATAAGATTTTTTTCAGAAAGAGTCCTCAAAAATATTCTGAACTGCAAATTTTTTATAGAAAAGTTTTCAAAAACTCTTGTAGCAATTTTTTTCAAAAAAAAATTGAAAAACTCTTTGCAGAATTATTATTTGTCAACCAGAAAACCCTGTCAAAAATTGGTTCAAAAAACAACCCTTCAGGCTGCCATTAAAAACTGGAAAATCAGGTCCACTGGTAATACTGAGGAAACTCCATGAGTCTCAGCAAGGCACGATTTTGTAAATCACCCAAAAAACAACCGCCAAACCCTCAACTTTTTACAAACAGGAAACTGCCCACAAACATCAGATACCCGCACACAGGAAGAAATGCCAAAAAACTAAGAAAATTTTCTTCAAAAAAAACGGCTTCAAAAAAAAACCTGTCGACTCTCAAAAATTTCTAAAAAAACTTCTTCGATCTTTTATTTTAAAAAAATCAACTAAAACTAATCAGGTTCGAGCCTGAGAGCTCTGATACCATGAAAAAATAATTGATATTCATAATTGTGTAATTACAAAAGAAGATGAAAGCTCCTTATAAAGAAATTTAGAAGATGATGATTCTAAAAAGAAACAATCGTTAACTAAAGCTAACTTAAAGCAGAAATCAGAAAGATGCTAAAACAACTAAAGCGTAACTAAAGTTACTAAACATTAATTGATGACTAACTAAAGCTAAGATGACCATTAATATTACATTTAATATTTTAATAACTAGAGTGTGTATGGCAGTGCAAGTGCAGTTGCAGTACTGTTGGAGTATATGCAGTGCAGAGTTAGTTGTGGAAAGTTTCAGATGATGTTTTTTACCATGGAGACTTGTCTAAGTCCAGTGTTGCTATGTTCCCAACTGCAAGTCATACAAGAACTCACGACCACATAATTGTCTAATATGTCACACAAATGTGTATGACAGTGCAAGTGTATTTGTGGCACTCTTGGAGTACATGCGGTAATGACTAGGAGCATGGTGATGTTCTAAGGGATGCTCAAAGTTTCCACATGCAGCTAAATTCAATTAAGTGTTTGACTCTACTACTGTAAGCCACTGGTATTGTTAGGTTGTAGTGCAGGAAGACATGCATGAGGTTTAAGTAAAATTGTTCAACAATCTTTGACCAAGTGTGAGCAACAGCTTGTTATGCATGGTGATCATTTGTATGGAGAAGTCAGGTTTCATGTAACGAGTGGCATGCTAACATCATGATCTGGTCATGAAACGATTTTGCAACTGTTGTTAATCCACATGAACAATTATCAGTTATTGAGGCATCTCAAATCACTGCCAAGAGATCAACTACTATCACGCCCTCTAAAATCCTTGTGTGTACAATTGAAGTACCTCAATTAACATCTCAAACCAAAACATACTATCAACCAGATGCTAGAAACACTCTGCATCTATTCCCAACTTGGAGTAATTTAGGATAAAAATGGCACCAAAGAATTACAGAATAAATTTGGGCCCGAAATCCCTCGTAAATCAGGTCTTATAATGTTTCACATTCATTAATGTCCCCTTTCTGAACATCAAGATCCATCACCAATACCAAGTCATCTACAAAATATCCCAACTGAACAAAACCTGTAGCATCATCTGGGTAAAAATATTGCCATACAGGTCCTGCTACATCACCATAGGCCACCTCAACTTATGGACTGCAGCTGGGAAAGTAAACTAAATAGCCTCACAAGACAAAATCTACCAGAACTAAGGATTTTCAAGGTTCCAACAGGACCAAAAACAGTGCAAACACGTCTTATACTAACTTCAAACTGCAGTGCAATGATATAAAGCACAATAAGTCAATGGTAACAAAGCAGATATCCATGTAAGGAGGATGATGAAGTCAGTAATAATGTATCGGATATTCCAGTCTATTTCCAACCTATGCACTATGTGATGCCTACACATCTTGCCAATTACAAACTACATTGAATAGTTTGTGCTTCAAAATATATCTTATTGATTCAGAAATATGAAATTTGTAAACAAGGATTTATTGCACAATTTTATTTTTGTAACTTTGAAGCAGAGAAATCCATAAAAATTATACATGCATGATTAGCAATGGAAGTAAGCAAATGAGCTTGGAGAGTGCTTCTTATGCTAAATTCAAATGATAGACAACAACCCTTATTGATGATTGTAGAGCTGCCCGTAGAGCATCTCGCTCAGCTTGCCGCACAATAACTGCTGTTCTTGTAGACTTTCTAACTGTCTTCTCTCCTTCCAGATCAACTGCAGTCTCCTGATCTTTGGAGTGGGAAGGTTTTGATTCATGGGCAGAATATTCTGTGTTTTCAGGGGAAATCTCTAAAGAAGCTAAAACCCTCTTTTTGCTTTTTTTCTTGATACCTGACCCCAGCAGGAACTTTTTCTTCTTGACAGTCCTATATAGCATAGATCACCAACAAGAGAAATATGAGTATCTAGTCCAAAATCATGTGAAGCACTCAATAATAAATGACACCACATACTTAAAGGTGAAAGCAAATGACAAATCAATAATAAAAAATACCTTTCTTCAGCCTCTGCAGGCTCTTCATCTGCTACAGGTTCCTGAAATGTGGAACAAAAGGAAAGCCAAATATAAAAAGATATCCTTCACTCAAATAAGTTAGTCTGCCAAACCAAACCAAATACACTTACATCATCATCAAAATCACTGTCAAACTCATCTACTGCATCCCCTTCTTGTTCGTATTCATCATCATTTTCTTCCTGCAAGACGAGCATTTCATATTCCAAATTAACAAAATAAACACATCAGCAAGGTCATTTCAACTCAAAATTTAATATATACTTTCATTTCAGCAAATGCCTATACATGGGAAAATCACAAATAAATTCATTCTACATACAAAATTCTCTAGCCACTTTTATGGAACAAGATTTGCAATAAACACAGTACAAGCTTTTATACCCAGGAATTGTGCTCCTCATATAAGAAAGCCAATATGGCAAGTACTAAATTAATTCACAGACATTTACAACTCTGCATCCATAAAATCAGCAAATCAGCAACATAAACTCAACAAGAAGTACAATTGATGAAAAGGAATACAAATTATAACTATATGTGGTGGGATTAATTGTACAATTTGTCTTGCTCCTTACGTAGTTTGCAATTATTCTCCCTCAAAAAAAAAAAGAATGAAATTAGGTGGTTTGCAATTATTTTCCTTCAAAAAAACCAGCTACCTTTCAAAATGCAAAAATGGCATAGGAAGAATGAATTTGTCTGAAATAAAGTTGTATTTGTCAAATAACAAACATAAGGGTGCATTTAGGGTTTAGGGTGCTATTTAGGGTTTTAACAAAACAGCATTTAAAATTTAAAATTAGTCATATTCCTAACAAGGCATTTACTTTTAAAAACAATGGATTGCAGGTTGCATGGAGTCGCACAGGGGTCTGTTGGAGGCCGTTCGGCCTAAGTGCTGGCTTGGGCCTTGCGCTTGGGCTTGGGAGGCCACCGTTTCAACTACGTGGGGGTGTGTTACTGTTGTGTGGGTGTGCAGCTTGGGGTAGGCTGCATTTTCTTTTGTTTTTCTTTCTTTCTGCAGTGTTTTTCCTTGATTGTGGCTTCTATGTTGGATCTGCCGCCTTTCTTGGTGGTGCGATTCTTATCCCTCTTGGCTGTAGTGAATCGGGTTGTGTGATTTGGCTTTTATTTGTTAGTTTCTCTACAACCTTGGCTGTGCTAGTGTGGGGTCGGGGGTTTATTTCTTGCATGGCGCTGCATGCGTCCATGGGCAGACCGGATCTTGCCTCATTTCCCTCTGGTGAAAAGCGTCATCCAAATATGGCCTTTGCTGGTGAGGGATCATCCAAAAATGGTATTTTAAGAATGCAAAAGGTGAATGGTTGCCTAGAGAGATGTCAAGATCGTCCAAATTTGGCGATCCAACCAAACTCGGTAGCCGAGGATGTGGAGTATTACAGCAACCATGTGTTGATCTGTAAGTTTATGGGGATGTGGGTGTCGCTTCCATTTCTGGAATCTTGGGTTCACAGGACATGGAACCTTGAGGGTGATATTGATATAATGTTGGCAGCCAACAACTTTTTCATGGTGGATTTTTCCTGTGCGGCTAATAGGAATAGGGCTTTTGAAGGTGGGCCTTATTTCTACAATCAGGTGGGTCATTTTATTAAACCATGGCATACAAGATTTAATTATGTGGAGGAGCTCCCAATCCCTGTTTGGGTGCGTCCCCCTCGCCTACCTGTGGAGTGTTGGATAAGTGACATATCGCAAATGGTTTCTCTTTTGCTTGGGAAGCCTATTGATCCTTCTCAACAAACACTGAGTAAAAAGGTAATTTCTTTTGCCCATATGTGCTTTGAAATTGACTTGAATAATCCATTGTCACTCTGTAGAAATTAGCATTGGATCAACTTTTTGGACTCAGTAGTTGGACTACGAGGCATTGCCTTTCATGTGTCGGTTATGCCATGAATATGGTCACTTACAGTGGAAGTGTCTCGGGGCTGTCCATGCACCTGGTTTGGGTAATGCCCCTTCCCATTCTAGCCTGAAGATGGACAAAGGTAAGGCTCCTATGCAATGGGTGGTGGCTGATAAGGAAGGTTTTGTTCCAATTAAGTCCCGTAACAGAGGTGGAGGTCAAAAGAGAACCCTCTGAGATAAGCAAGAAGAGGAGACCTTTAACAAGTTTGATGCCTTAGATGATTTGGCTTAGGAAGAGGGTGTTCCCTTAGACATGCAGGTAGCAGATGGCTCCTTAGATGAGGTGCACCTTGGAAATTAGACAAATGATAATTTCATTTATGCTCAGTTGGGGGATCAAGAGGCTCAGATGGACACGGATCTTCCTCCCTCTGCTCCCAAGAAGGGGGGGGCAAGTATGCTGACGGAGGTTAAAGAGGGTTCTATTGTACCCGATTCTAGACTCATTGTGGAGAAGGGTGTCACTAACTTGGGTAAAAGTAAAACATCTTCTCCTATTTTGGGCCTGCAGCAAAAGCCCCCTAAAAAGGGGGCTCCTAAGAAGCCCCTTTTAGGCTGGCAAAAAGGACCAAGAAAAGGTAAAGTTAATTGGTGAGACATTGGTGGAGTCTGGATCAGTGAGGACCATTGATTCTCATTTCTCCCAACCTCAGCGATGATTGTACTATCTTGGAATGTAAGGGGTATGAATAGCATCCCTAGATAAAAAGCTATTCACAAGTTGATTCATGTTCACTCTCCTGATTTGGTTTTTCTTCAGGAGACAAAGTTGTCTGTTGAAAGTATGTTGAATATGGCTTCTAAGATTTGGGGTAGAGGTCAATGTCAGTGTGGGGGAGTGCAAGGCAGCTCCGATGTGGGATCCCCGTAGAGTTATTCCAATTTGGTGGCTCTCCTGTAGGCATTCTATTTCTCTGGCTACTTCCAGTCTAGAATTGGGTGAGATAATTCTTCTTTCTAGCATCTATGCTTCGACTGATCTCCATGGTAGGTTCCAGCTGTGGTTCATGTTAGATATGTGCCCTCTCTGGCTCCTTTTCTTTCTTGTATTATGGCAGGGGATTTCAATGAAGAGAAGAGGGGTGGTATTGCCCGTCGAGAACCCTCTTCAAAGCTCCTAAGGGACAATGTTACTCTCTTGAACTTGGTTGATATCAAACCTTCTAATGGAGTGTTTACATGGAACAATAGAAGTGGGGAAGCTGCTATTTCAGAAAGGTTGAACAGGTTCTTGGTGTCTAGCTTTTGGGTTGGAGACCCATGGACGACTAGCTCTGAGATTTTGGTTTGGCAGGGATCTGATCGTTGGTCAATCAAATTCTCTGCATGACTAGATATTTTAAAAAGCAATCTTTCAAATTTCAGCTCATGTGGCTTCAGTATTTGTCACTTCATGATCTTGTTGTTTGGTGGCATTTTGGGAAGCCAGCTCATGGGACTGCAATGTATTCCTTCTCCAAGAGGCTTCAATATGTCAAATATATGTTGAAACGATGGAATAGACACCACTTTGGTCATGTCTTTCAAGCTAAAAGGTCAGCTCAAGTCCACTTGGATTCCTTTACTCGGCAGATTCAGGACCATGATCTTACTGAGGAAAATGGTAAGCTAGAAGCTACAGTCTAAGTCACCAGGTTCGAATTTGAATTCGAGTTCGACAACATTGAAATTCGGATTAAATTTGGCAAGGAAAAAATTTGAAAAGTAAAAAATTCAGATTAAATTCGCCTTATGTAATTTTTTTTTTTATTTTTTTTTATAAATATAAGTAAAGTTTCACAATTTTATTTTATTTTCCCATATGAGGTTTGTGTATCTATATATATATATATATACAAATCTATAAATATTTATATAATATAAATATATAATTTTATAATATTATATTTATATATATTATTTTTAAATTTATTCTTATATTTTTAATATTGATAGAAATAAAAATAATATATTATATATAAAAACATAATATAATAAATATTATATATTAAAATATATTAATATAATAAATATGTAATTTTATTTATATATATTTATATTAATAAAATAATAAAAATAAAAATAATATATCCATAGTTTAATTTATTTTTAAATATAAACAATATATCAATAGTTGAACTTTAAAAATAAAAAGAAACACTAAATTTTATTTTTAAACCATAAAGTAAAAATATGTTAATTTGTATCTTAACTTAAAACTAAAAATATATTTATTTTCATCTTAACTTAAAAATAAAATAAAAAACATTAAAATTTAGGTTTACCTTTATCTATACTTCAAAAACATTCAAATAAGTCATCACAGGCATAAAAGAATGAGGAAAGCCGATAGGTGGTCGAGCGAAGGCAAGGGACTATGGAATGTCGAGATGTCGGCGAATGGCGGAATCCAATGCTCCTCTTTGTTCTTGTCCAGCAAGGAATGTCATCAAAGCCTCACGAATGGCAGAATCCAATGCTCGTCTCTGTTCTTGTCCAGCAAGGAACTACAGCCTATAGTGGCTTTAGGAGGACCCCAAGCATTGCCGTGAAAAAGCTTGTCGTTGTTAACCAACAAGAATTGATATCCTGCAGCCTCGGTCATTAATACAGTTTCCCAAATAGACATGTTTACCACCATTGACAGCAAAGGCGTGAGAGTGCAGAGGTGTGAGAGGGATCACCACTGGCAGTAAAATCCGATACAGCACACTGACACAACTCGACCAAGGTGTTTTTGCAAGAACCCTATCGGAGGAAAAATATTGGCGCCTTTTCCATACGAATTTAAACGAATATTATTAGGGCTTTTCACATTCGCCGAATTTCAAATCTGAAATGTGGTGACACACGCTGTAGTTGTGAAGGAGGTGGAGGAATGGGAGTTGCAGGAGGAAATTTTCTGGAAGCAAAAGTCCTATATTGATTGGCTCCAGGAAGGTGATAGGAACACTTCCTTTTTTCACAATTTTGTTAAGGATAGAAGGCGGAGTAATATCATCTCTTCTCTTAGGTCCTCTGAGGGGATCCAAATATCTTTCTTTGGTGAGATTTAAAAAGAGTCCTTTCGGTTCTTTTCTTCACTATTCACTGAGGATTCCCCTCCTGCCAATGAGAATGAAGCTTTAATCTTGGACTGTATCCCTTCTTTGGTGTCCAGCGAAATGAATGACTCTTTGCTCAAATCGATTTCCATGAATGAGCTCAAGGATATTGTGTTTCAGATGTAATATCCCCAATGGGATCTGCCCTAAAATTTTGATTTTTATTTCTGCTCAAACCCTAATTCTGATTTCTGATTTTTTATTTTCTGATTTCAAACAAAATATCATAGCGAACATACAAGTAAAATAAACATGCCAAATGATACTACCAATTGATATTCATATCAAATATGAAATCCATTATGAAAAACACAAGATAGGGCATCTAAATGCAAAATATAGATCTGATTTTCTGTAGATAACTTCTGCTGTTACAAAACTAAATATTCTGGACTGATTTTACAAAGAACTCAAGGGCTCAAACATGCCAAGCATATGCCCAGATTTTTGCTCTACAAATCAGATCTGAAACTAGAAATTATACATACCAAATAGATGCAAAATAGTCTTCAACTATCAAACCCTAGATGGGCGAAATTCCTCCTTGATAAGTGCTTAGGGTTTGTTGCTCCAAATTAGGGCAAAACCCTAATGCAATCTGCTCACAAAATGCTACAATAATTTTGCTCCAAATCTGATCTGCAAATCTGATTATGCAATGCTACTCCAACCTCCAAATGTTTCCAATTAAGTGCAAATAGAACTCCGTTATGAGTCCTCCACAAGATGAGCTAGGTTTTCGTCCAACTCACCAAGTTCACAAGGGTTTTAGTCCTTGGAATTGAGCCCAACCAAAGTTGCAGCCAAACAGAAGAATCTCCAAATGAAAATTATGATATGAATGGAAGCCAAATGACTTGCACTTTACTTTCTTTTATAGCCCTCCCAAAATAACCTTAACAAGGCCGATCTCCTTTATTTTATTTACTTTTTTTTTTTTTTAATTTTATTATTTATTTATTTATTTAAAATATTATTAACATATTTAATTTAAATATGAAAACTAGTGTTCAAAAACTCTTTTTCCCGCCCTTGCAAGATTTGAATTTCAAATCAAATTGGGGACATGACATTAGATGAAGAAGGGGAAAGCCCCAGGGCCTGATGGGTTTCTGATTGAGTTCTTTCGTGAGTTTTGGGAGGTAATCAAGCTTGACCTTCTTGAGGTTGCTCAAGAATCTCAAAGGAATAAAGTTGATAGCGGAACATCTAAAGCCATGGTTAAGCAGGGTAATTTTTGAGGAGCAAGGTGGATTTGTTGTTGGCAGACAAATTCTTGATGTGGTTGCTATCGCGGCTAAAACTATCCATTCCATGGCCTCCTCCAAAGAAAAGGCTATGTTTATTAAGGCAGACATGGCCAAAGCTTATGATAGTGTTAAATGGACATTCCTATCTAAGATTTTGAGGGCTTTTGGGTTTGGCAGCACCTGGATTGAGTGGGTTATGAGTTGCGTCACCTCTTCTTCCTTCTCTATGCTTGTCAATGGTGAGCCTTCTAAGCTTTTTGGAGCATCTAGGGGCCTTCGGCAAGGTGATCCCTTGTCCCCCTACTTATTTATCTTAATGGCTAAGTGATTAAGGAGGTTTATTAAATCTCATGTGGAGCTTGGTCTAATTTAGGGTTGGAGTTGGGGTAATAATTTACCCCCCCCATTCCCATCTTCAGTTTGTGGATGACACTGCTCTAATGGGCATGGCCAGAGTTGAAAAAGTTGTCAACTTGAGGAAGCTCTTGAATATTTACTTGGTAGCTTCAGGACAAACTATCAATAACGTTAAGTCCTCCATTTATTTTTTTAATACTCCGAAGCTTATCCAGAGGAGAATTGCTAGAATTCTCAAATTCCAAACAAACTCACTTCCCTTTGTCTATCTTGGTATTCCTCTTGCTGTTCGTTCACTCCCCGAGTTGTTTTGGCAGGATGTTATTGATAAGTTTCACAAAAAGGTTAGCCATTGGACTTGCAAGTGGCCATCTATTGTCAGGAGAGTGACTCTTTTGAAATCAATGGTTTAGGATCTTCCTTTGTACAAGTGCTTTGTGTTGTCTGCCCCTTCCTGTTTTACCAAAGAATTTGAGAATCTCTCCAATCAATTTCTTTGGTTTGGTAACCTCCTCTCGAGGAAATGGAGCTTGGTTAAGTGGGATACTATATGTAGGCCGAAGTAGGAAGGTGGGCTTGGACTGCAATGGGCTGATTTGAATGGGCAGGCTTTGGTGGCAAAGTTGTATTGGCGATGATGCTCACAACAACATCAGATTTGGGCCAAGTTCCTCACTTCAAAATATCTAAGGGGAGTGGAGAGTGTTGATGTGCCTAGAATCAACCTTATGGGGAAGAGTTCTTGATTTGGGATACCCTTAAAAGGAGAGCCAAGTTGGTTAAACAAGGGTTGTTTTGGATCTATAACAGAGGCTCGGAAGCTCTTGTCTGGTTTGATTCTTGTGATGGGCATCCTCTTATCATGTCAACACACCCTCATTTGCAGGCTTTATGTAGGAGTTTTCTTGATGTCGGTTAGTGTAGAGTGGCTGATTTCAAATCCTCTCAAATTCTTCATCAAGTAACCATGTACAGGTGGAAGGACCCACATGAGTGGCCTCTGGGGAGCTTGATGCAGGAGGATCGAGAGCTGGCCAATATTCTGGCTGGTAGAGTTTGTAACTCCCTTCTAGGGAGTGATTTTATGGCCTTAGGGTCTGATCCGAAAGGCAAATTCTCGATTGCCTTTGGCTATCAGGAGCAGGATAAGCAGATTTTCAAACGTGCTTAGGTTCCTTGGTGGAAACGAGTTTGGAAAAAATTCTCTTGGCCTAAGTGCATTTTCATCTCTTGGCTTGTGGTGCATAATAGGTGCCTCACTTGGGAGAATCTTTGGAAGAGAGGATTTCAGGGTCCCTCTATGTGTGTTATGTGCACTAGCAATGATGAGTGTACTTTACATCTCTTTTTTCAATGTTCCTTTGCTAGAATGATTTAGCACTTCTGGTGGGGAGCCTGAAACCAACCGTGCAAACATGCCTCCTTTTTGGATGACTTCTGGTTTGGGCTAGGGAACCCTCCAACTAAGACCTCTTTCCTTCAAATTGCTTGGAAAAATGAACCCAATTTGATTATTGGGAATATCTGGTTGGAACATAACCACAAGATCTTTCTAGACAAGAAGCTTCAGGTGCAACAGCTATGGTTGAGAATCTTGGGGGGTTCTTCAAGAGACTCTTGCAGCTAAGTGTGATTTGTTTGACCCTGTGGATCCGGGCACTATGGGTGTGGCCCGAACTTTGGGGCTTTCTGACTGTGATAGGAGTGGCCCCCAGCCTTGGCCAAGACAGTGTGCCAGAGGAAAGGTCCAAAGATGTGGTCATTAGAGACCCCCTCCTCTTGGGGTGTTGAAAATTAACACTGATGGGTCTTCCAGAGGTAATCCTGGGCATGCTAGGGTTGGTGGTATTAGCAAGGATAGCTCAAGGGTGGTTGAGTTCTTTTCGATGTATAGAGGTCAGCAAACCAACAACTTTATGGAGGCTTTGTCCATTCTTTTGGCGCTGAAATGGGCTTGTGCCCTTGGTTGGAGAAGGATAATTTGTGAGTCGAATTCCCAAATTGTGATCGATATCCTAAATAAGCGTCAATTAGACGATGTGAATTGGCAATTGGCCTTGGTGGTCAAGCAAATCATTTATTTGGATGGGGTTTTGGATTTTGTCACCTTTTGCCATATCCCACGAGAATGGAATAAGGTGGCAGATGGCTTGGCTAAATGGGCGTCTAAGCGGATGGGGACTTGGAGTGTGGAAGAATGGGGGAAGCCTTCCGGAGGACCTTTCCTAGTTGCTGGAAGAGCTTGTTATGGAGGCTATAAGATGTTTCTTGGGAGTTTCTTGATGGCTCTACTTTGGGCATTTGACCCCTAGTGGGTCTATCGTACTCTTTTGCTTTGTACTGATTTTCTGGCTCAATAAAGTTTTTACCCCTCTTTTTATTAAAAAAAAACAAAGCATTTACTTTTTCAATGTCCAACACTGCTTATACATCATTGCATAGAACATATGCAATAAATATCTTCACCACAGCACTTCTTAACTACACCTCTATATCATCTCTTGTGGAATTTGCCAAAGAATCAAATAAATCCAAGAAACACATGCAGAATCTCTTCAACTACTAGCTGTTGTGCTCACATGCAGAATCTCTTCAACCATTAGTTGGCCTGCTCACGCCTCACATGCAATTATACTCTGGCCTCCCACTCAGCTACATGGGAGTTAAATGAGAGTGTCAATTTTATTCATAGTTGGCAAGACAGTTTTAGTTACAGGCATTATTCCCAATTTGCATAGAATGAAATTCTAAAGGTTAACACTGCCTTATTCAAATGCATGCCAATGACCACAATTATCAACACGCAATCTAATCGAAACAAACATCCATACCTCCTTAAAGGCCTCCTGACCCCAAAACTGTTCATCAGTCTCTACCTCATCATCCAACAGCTTTGACATCCTGATAAATGAGCACATTTTTGGTCAGTGAATATAACTCAATAAAGAGAAACCAATAAAATAGTTAGTTATGCCATTTGAAGACTTCAGTTTATTCAGTATAATTTACATAACAACTTGAACCTCAATACATTATAAATAAATATAATTTACAAACATTTTATCTTCATCATACAAACTATCGTGCTACTTTCCCAAATGAACTGATTGAAAATAACTGGTATAAAAATTCAAGCAAACTGAAATCCAAAATGTTACCAGAACAATTGGGTCAATCATCCCATCTTTATATAAAATATTATATTTCCAGAGAGAAAGGGAGTCCTGGGTGCTTCCTCCTGACTCATAATACATAAAACATAGAGCAAATGACAGGAACTCATAAATGGTCTTTGACATTTTCTGAGCCTTTAAAATTCATTTGTAAGACATGCAATCAACTTATACATGGCATGAGGTCACCCAGTAATAGAAAGGCATCATTACATCCAAATTAAGGCCCAAAGTCCAAACAGAACATTATTATCCAAAAACAGCAGATCTGAATATCATTTCCAGGGGTTGAAAGTTAAGAAGCATTAATTACAATCTGATAATTTAACAGAGAAGATGTGATGTCTCTACACATAGCTTAACTTTGTTGCCTATACACATAACTTGTTATATATGAAAACATTATGCATGCATTGTAGTGTCTTCCTCACTCTCAAGAAAGTGACCCCCAGCAAAAAAGGGAATGCAACATGTTATAAAATGGATAACATGGTATATAAAGTAAATATGTTCATTTCAAGATTGTAATCAGTAACATTTCATCGGATTTTACTTCATCTGAATTCACCTAAATGTTGCATGAATTGTTTTGGCGAAACCAAAGCATGTTTGTCACTAATTATCTATCTTTTTTGCTAACAATATGCAATTCAGATCGACTGTGCACAGATATAGATACAGTATCTTATACAACAATTATATTGATTTTTAAAAGTTGTAATATATAAATGCAAAAATATACCAAATTCATCAGAAATTCAATCAGTATAAATAAAAATATATGATTAAAAATAGTGAAAATAGAAAATGTAGACAGGAGATCAAGGTTATATGAGAGAACTGTGTTTGGGATTTCTGTCTCTTAAGGTGTTCTTCTCAGGATGGCTTGATACAGTGGTTACAACCAGCATATCTGAGATGCATACAGGCTGTATCATACTCTAATTCACACCAGATATGTGGTTACAGCATAACCAAGTCTGAGGGCCTAATTGGCTGACTTCAAAAATATGCATATGGCCTGATAGCGATGCTATCCAATAACAGTTGGGCAGAATTAGGGGCAGAGATGTTGTATTCAGGGAAATTTGTGTAAAAATTGTGTCAACTTTGAGTGAAATGGCATAAACTGATAAAAGTATGTCAATAATAGTTGCATCCAACCTCTGATGGTGTTTCTTTTTAAACATTCCCTGAGGAGGTAACTATTTTACTTTCCACAAATAACCAAAACGGATCAATGGGTCTCACAATGTACAATCAGTTGTAATGATAGCACTAGGGTAAAAAAGACCGTAGGTTACAAACTTAGAGAATAATGTTTTAAGTGCTGGGGAATAAATCTATCTTACAGTCCTAAATTCCGTGCCAGCTTCACATTGTTGCAATTTGCGGACCTTCTCATAATGCTTTCTGGGTACACTCCTTAAATGGATCTTTTGAGAGGACTAATAGCAGGACAAATATAGTCACTGATCATCTCACCTGTGTGTGGTCTGTAACTAACTTTGTTCCATATAAGTCAGAATATACATTTTTTTTAAACATGAACACTGAAATTTTTCTATAAACTGGATAAAGAGAGTAGAAAATGCTTCTCGAATGACTGGAATTGAATCTATTGACCTATACTTGTACATTTTAATATTACTGAATTAATATATGTAATGTGTTTTCTTTTTGTTGCATACACATCTGTCTTTTTGAAAGCTCTCAGTTGATACATCTTGAAACCCCAAAATAGTGAGGATTCACTATGCATGGACCATCTGCATCCATACTTTGGTTATTGTAGTTCATTAAGTGCAGCCTGCTTGATGAGCTCCACAAGACAGTTCCAATGGTTATAAAACAAAAAAACTGAAAATCAAAAAATCATAAACTATTAAGTAAGGTTGTTAAGAGCTAATAAGTCATACTCAAATAGTGTTTTAGGAAGGTAATGCTGATATCTTGCAACCACAAACTATTAACAAACTTGAGCCGAAGCACAGTAACCATGAATTCAAGTAGCTGATAAGAGACAGGCATCCTCCTAAACCAGGTATGTGTAGCATCGCATCAGGACCTATCATTAGGTGTGAAAACTTCAGGATATCAAATTTAAAAACATGAAAGTTACGGGAGCAGTCCCATGAAGAGACCTGCTGCTTCAATTTCACCCTGCTGGTGGCCCATGGAAGCTTCCTAACAGGGGATGCAAAAATAAATCAGAATATCGACCAATAAACTTGGAGCGGCAGTTTATTTGGCAGGACTTTGAGTAGGCTCTGCAGAAAGAGGACTGGTTTATGGTAACTGCTTGAGAAATTTATTTCCAAGCCTCTAGTAATGTAGTTTTGAGATTTGTTTGTTGCAATTACTTTTAAACTTTTGTACTGCCAGTTTTTTGTATTCTGATTTTTTTGTAGGGAAGCATAAAAATTGAAGTGCAAAATATTCCTAATCACTCTTAGAAAAAAGCTCCCTTTCCATGTAAACACTAAGTAGCTTGCAATTAATATAACCCATCAACAACTATTGCAAACTAAAAAGTATACGTTCAGTGCATATAAAAGGGAGTCGATTTACATTTCACTGTACGTAGTGCTGTCAAGAAACATATAATTTTGTCCACTCTGATGTTTTCTAAAAAGCATAAAATCAAATTCAAACAATGCAAATTCACCCCCAACTCAGGTCCCGGCGCCGTCACTTACAATGATAATGGGCTTTTACACACGGCAAAAACATATATCCAATGAACTCTTTGTGAGCTAAACAACTACAGCAACAAGTAGTTACTTTACTGGCAGGCCATAACCCCTCAGTCCTTGGTTATAAGATTAGTTTAATCGATTATACATAAACCAGATATTAAAGTTAAAAGGCTTTAATTAAAAAATCAAGTGTTCCTCTGGTTGTAAGAATATTAACCGTTTTCCTCGAGTTCTACGCATTGTGCGATCGAGAATTTGCACGGGTGCCTCCTCTGCGGTCGCCATTATGCCGCTTTGTTTTCCTCCCTTTTCTACACCAGTTCAGCAATTTCTCTTGTGGGCAATGCAAAACCCTACACTCAAAACATTCCAGTCAGATTTCATCTTCTATATACATCTAATACTCACAAATATTTTCACAGAATAAGATAAATATAGTCTTTAAGGAATTCAGAAACAAAAAGAACCATACTTCGTTAGTTTAAATTGGCAAGTTCCTCAATTTAAATCTTTGCACATGCTAAGAGCTCCGTAACTGCTTAAAACCCTTGTTTGGGATGATCGTTTAGACCAAAACCTTGAAGATATCAAGTAAGAAAATAATTAGGTAGCAGACGCTTGCTTTATATGATCGAAATGTTTAGAGAGGACGAACATAAAAATGACGATCGATCTGAAATATTTGGAGCGAAATTTTGTTTAAAAACAACAAAGCGCCTCATAAAATGTACAAACACAAAAAACAATAGAGCGCCTCATAATATGTACAAACACAAAAATAAATAAAGCCCCTCATAAAATGCACAAACACAAAAGTATCCTGTCAATAGAACTCTAACAAGCGCCCTTAGTGGGAGTACCTGTTTATATAACAAATTTAGTAGCAGTATTGACAAGTGTCACTTGGTATTATAATAAAATTATTTGTTGTTGATTAATAATGTGTTATGTGATAGAAGTAGGTAAATAATGTGCTATTTAGAGGTAAGCTAGTAATAGTTTGATATCAATAGAATCTTCCAAGTTTAATCTATTCTAATGAGTTTATAGTTGTTAGGTTTAATTTTAATCTAAGTTTGATTTGTACTAAGTACAACTATGACTAGCATAATTAAAATTGATATGTGGTTTCTTTCAAGATTCTTGTCTTGAAAGCGCTTTTTGTACATTTTTTTTTTTTTTACTATTAATATATGCATTTTTCCAATAAAAAAAAGTACAACTATGACTAGCATAATTAAAATTGAATATGTTCAATTTGAAATAACTTTAAGTATGTTAAGTAAAATAATTCTTAAATAATTTTAAAGTAAGTAAAATAAATGTTAAATAAATAAATAAAAGTTCAAAAATGAAATTTTTTAAAATAATATAAATTTATTATTTACTTAGACTTTATATTAGAGCTATTTTTTATTTAATTATAGTTATTACCATAACTCTTACCCTAATTTTAATATTAATGTTAATCCTAACCTGTTATATATTACTAATGCTAACCATAGCCCTAATTGTAAGCATAACTAAAACCCTAACTTTAATTTTAACCCTGACTATAATTATAAAATATTAAATAAATGCTTGTATAATTTATTATTTATATATTATATAATATGTAATATACAATATATTATTTTATTTGTATAATATATACTAATATATTATAAATATAAATACAATAAATAATATAATATATATAATATTATTACACGTCAAGAGGCATTATACAATGAAAGCATTCAAGGAATATTCTCCATAAAGTTTTTGAAGCTGCATTGAAAATGACAGGCAGGTGGAAGTCATGTGTTGTTTTTGAAGTTGCATTGAAATTGAGGTGCATTTTTCAATCTTCAAATCTCTAGGAATTAAAATTCATTAAATTTTATAAATTTTAATTATGGAGAATGGCGTTCACATACAAACAGTTTCATGCAAACCGTTTAAGCCTATTTATTTTTATTTTTATTTTTGTGAAAGCCGCAAAGAACAGTGTTGTTGAGAATGCTAAAGATCTCGGGAGGCAGAGGTTGCGTAAGATGGCTTTTAGCAGGTCTTAATCGAGAGCAAACTCTACTCACCTTTTGCGGCCATCAAAATCCATAGTAAAAAGCAACGGAAGAGATATTGTGAAGAAAGGCCAAAGGAAAAGCAAATATCTATTTGCCTTCCCCTGCCTCATAGCTCCTATTTCTGGCGGTGAGATGGGAGAATTCTCACTTGGACACTAAAAATCCTATTCTTTATGTCAATTTTCCCCAGGTACATTCATGGTTCGATTCCCGCAGCCTTCATTATTATTCTTTGAATTTTATTTTGTTTGATTTGGTGAAGATTAATGCTATGAGATTTCCACAATCCATAGTGCTGAAGATTTTTTATTTTCTGGATTTTGAGATTGTGTTGAAGTTTTTTCATCAATGTTTCGGAGTGATCCATCATCAGGATGTTAGAGAGCATAGGAGATGAGAAATGGTTAGATGCACACTTAATTTTTTCTTAAAAGGAAGAGAGGTGAGAGGTTGAGGAGAGAGATGGTTACAAAGCCCAAGATGAGAGAGATAAGGTAAGAATGGTGAAAATTTTGAAAAAATGGAGAGGAAGAGAATAAGAGATAAATGTAAGAGAGAAATTTAACAAGAACCAACAACAAAAAATGAAAGACACAAGACAAATGAAAGAGGACTACAACCTAAAGAAAATTCAGCAAGAGACAAGAGAGAGAAATTGAATAATAGATAAACAAAAGGAATTATAAATTGATATGCAATATTAAATAATAAGGTTGAAATTTTTACAAATAAAATATAGATTACTAATAAAATGAAGCTATTAAAATTTTTGTTGTTCCCAATTAATAATTAAAAGAGACTGACAACAAAATATGTGGTACAAAAGGATCAACGAATTAAAAAACCAAAAAGCCAAGGCCCAAAATAAAACAAAAGGTAACATAATGTGATTAAATAAAGGATAAGAAGACAGAGTACAAATTATACAAAAGGAACAACGAAGAGAAAGCAAGAAAACGAGTTGGATAATTAGAGAGGAAGAGAATACGAGAGAAAAAAATAAGAAAGAAAATCAAAAGGCAAAACCTAAAAGATTTGAAAGGCTAAAAACTAGAGAAGAAAGGATGACCACCTAACGAAAAATCAAAAAGAGAAAAACAAGAGGAAATAGATAAGAAATGAACAAAAAGAATAAACGAAAAGGTAAGTAAAGATAAATTAAAATATTGAACATTAATTTTGTATTTTCCTATTGTTAATTAATTCAATTTAAACATTAACGAAAATTAAGAAAGAATATTATGTTTGAAAAATATTAAATCGAAAAGAGAAATACGAGAGGACAATAAATTGACATGACCAAAAAGAAAATATAAAAAGTGCAATTAAAAAATTATATTATTGCACATTAATGTTATATTTAATGTTGTAAATGATATCTATTTGAACACTAACGAAAATAAGAAATAATATTATATTTGAAATCTATTAAATTCGAAAATAGAAAAAACGTGAGGAAAAATAAAAATAAAAATGAAATGACCAAAGGAATAAATAACTTGATAACTAGTAATAAATTATATTATTGAACGTTAATGATATAATTAATACTGTTAATGATATCTATTTAAACACTAACTTAAATTAAGAAAGAAAATTAAATTTGAAAAATGTTCAACACAAGAGCACAAAGGGGAATTAGAAGTAAAGATAAATTTAAGAAGGGAGCAAATAGGAGAATAAAGAAGGAGAGATGGAGGAGTTGATGAATGAGAACCAACAAATAAAGTAATAAAAAATAAAGAGGCAAGAACCAAATTCAAGATTGAAAATGAAAATTGCTTGGCTTTAAGAAGTGTCTTAACTGAAACTCTATATTTGAATTGTTTTGTTTCAGAATGAGGCATTAGAATGAAGAGGAAAGGAATTTTGTGCGCTCAACAACTTTAATTGTAGATTTTAAGTCCCAGATTTCAAAATGTTCTCTGCTGCTGCTCCGGATGAGGTTTCTAGCCAACCTCTACAATTCTTGAAATTCCTGGAGAATTTAATTCATGTAAATACAGAGCTTGTGAAGATTGAAAGTTGAGCATTAAGTTTGAACAATGAAAATAGGAGAGCCTCCAGAAAGTGACTATTGAAAATGGAGGTAGATTTGTTAATTTTTTTGGTAATAGTTATTTGTGTAAATATCACTCAAAATCTGGGAAAGATTTTTCTATATGTATACTATCTATGTAAATACAAGGAATGTAAGATTCAAATGTATTGATTTTGTAATTATGAGAATTTTTCCTAAACTTATTTTTATTGTATATGGTGCATGTAACTGAAACAAATATAGTTGAATGCATAGTTTTGCCATTTTCTTAAAAAGAGTGTTTATTTGTTTGTTCTTGCTCACAATGTTTAGTTATAATGGAAAACCTTCCAAAGAGTTGAAGTTAGTATTGTTGTGTGAATGCAAATGTAAATAAGATTTAAAAAATAATTCTACATTATGCAAGTGTAAATAAAATCTGTTAAATAAAATAGTCATGCAAACAGGGGGCTTAAACAGTAAAGATTTTGCCAGATATATAAGTAACTGTGCATGAGGATTGTACTCAAATCGAACTATGTTTTGTATTTTGTTAGAACTTGTGTAACTTTATCCGCATCTATATAGTCTAAAACATATAAAGTTTGAACTGTTTGTGAAAATTTTGCAAGGAGATGGCAACAAATGGTTAAGTTTTGGTTAAATATACTTTTTTTGTAAGGATCGCTAAAAAAAGATTAAGATTTGGACAAAAATGTTTTAGTTTTTTCAATCAACATGCAACATGTATTTAGATGACTTTACTATTTGATTTGTTATTATTAGTAGAAAAGAATTGAACAATAATAACAATAGCATATTATGTGCAAGTAACAATATCGTTGTTGAGAGTCAACGCTAGAAGGAAGAGATGGAGCAGTTTATTAGAGTGCAGGTAAAAATTTCAAAGAAATTAAATTCAATTCTAGCTTTGAATTCGTCAATTCTCGTAAATGTTGAATTTGTAAAGTCGAGTTGAAAAAGAATGGTGTTGTGTATTATGAATCTTTAAATTTTAGTTTTTGACAGCGAGATAGACATTTGTCCAATCTACTCTGCCTTGAAAACTACAAGCGTACATAATAACTTTGATTAGACTGGCCTTTCCTTTTCTCCGAAAGCCATAAGTTCAATGCGTTGTGTGTATGTTAAATATGTATGTATCAAAATGAAATAACAAAAACACATAAATGAAACATTAAACTGAAGAAATTGAAATGAAATTAAATAAACAAGAATTCTTTAGAGTCGTTCCATTTTCCTCTATCTCCAAGGATTTGTTTGAAGCTGTTGCTCTCAAATTGTGTAAGCAAAGCTTCTCCGAATGGCAACCTATAGAACGACTGTGCAAAGGAAAGTGCTTCTCTATCCTATATGCTGGTGGAGTGAAAATGCTGATACAGATATGCACAGGGGCTGTAGATTATGCACAGAGGCTGTGAATTATGGAGGCTATTATATGAGATGAATAGGCCATGATATGGAATGATTTTATGCTATGCTATGATGTTAGAATGCTATGAATACTAGAAGGCTATGCTATTGCAAATTGGCTATAGTTTTCCTGTATGAAAGCTTCTCTGTAATTTCAAAGACCCGACAATCCTTTTATAGCTTTTTGCAGGTAAAATCTTTGCTGGCAAAGATCAATGGATGTGAGATTGTCTGGTCAGTTTGAATGGTGAGAGATGGAGAGGTTGAGAAGAAGATGGAGAATGTTGGGAGGTTGGAGAGAAGAATGGAGCCTTGTCTTCAACCCATGGGAACAAGCTTGCACAAGAACAGAGAAATTTATTTTTTTTGTTTTGGAAGTTTGTTTCATGGTTGTTGAAGATAATCCCAAATTAATTAAATAAATAAATAAATTTATTTAATTTTGTGTGAATTTTGAGGAAATTAAATATTTTTGAAATATTTAATTTTAGAACTATAGAAGACTCAATTAAATATTTAGAATATTTAATTGCAAATAAACTTTAGAAGAATTTAATTAAATATTTGGAATATTTAATTGTGAGTAGAATTTAGAAAATTTAATTAAATATTTGGGATATTTAATTATGAATGGAATTTAGAAGAATTAATTAGGAGAAAAAAATATTTAATCTTTATTTGAATAAAATATTCAAGCCAAGATTATATGATAATTAATATAAATAAATCGTAATGTTTATTTAATTAATTAAGAAATGGATAAGAAAAGTGATTAAATAAACTTATTTATTTAATTGAAATGAAAGAATGAACAATATAAATAAATTATTTAAATTTATTTATACGCAGATTGAATTCAGAGATTTAATTAAATATTAAAAATATTTAATTAATTACCATACTATTGTGATGTGACCATTTTTAGGTGTATACATTTTGCCCCTCTTTGAAGTGATGTGTTTTATGCATTGCTTCAAAGAATTTTGAAATTTGCCCCAAATGCTGATTGTCGAATGTTGATAGGTATATGCCCCCTCGGACAATGAATCGATAAGATTTTGATTTTTTTGAATTTTTTTGATTTTTATGATTTTTAAGATGTCGATTCATTGTTCGAAAATGATGAGAAGAAAATGACTTGAAAAGATGTAAGATGAAAAATGATGATCTAAATTGCCCCTGTTGTGATAAAATGTGATAAAATGCCCCAATTTTATGTACTGCAATGCCCTGATTTGATGATGTTTCTCTGATAAATTTGTTCCCAAGGTTGTTGGAAAATAAATAGTAGCTGATAAATTTGTTTTTAAAGTTGTTAAAAACAAATAGTTGTTTGATAAGTTTGCTTCTAAGGTTGTTAAAAACAAATAGGATTTTGATAAATTTGTTTTCCATGAAAATGAAAAACAAATTGTTTGTTGATATGTTTGCTTCTAAGGTTGTTGAAAACAAACATGATGTTGATAAATTTGCTTTCCATGATGATGAAAAACAAACAGTTGATTGATATGTTTTCTTCTAAGGTTGTTAAAAACAAACATGTTTTTGAGTAATTTGCTTTCCATGATGATGAGAAACAAATTGTTTGATATTGATATGTTTGCTTCTAAAGTTGTTAAAAACAAACATGATTTTGATATATTTGATTTCCATGATGATGAAAAACAAACAGTTTGATATTTAGATTTGATTGATGAGTCGTAATGATTTGATATTGATTTTGCTTTGTCATGATGATGTTTCAACAGGAGAGATTGGGCGTTTTGCAGTCACAGGAGACATTCTCGAAGACATGGGGATTGATTCCGCAGCTTGTACAAGCAGATAGAGATGTGATTGAGGCATGCAAACTGACCATTTATTTGGAAAGATATGAAACTTTGATATATTTGCTTTCATGATGATGAAAAACAAATAGTTGTTGATAAGTTTGCTTCTAAGGTTGTTAAAAACAAACAGGAATTGATATATTTGCTTTCATGATTTTGAAAAACAAATAGTTGTTGATTTGATTTGATAAGTTTCGATTGATAAGTTTGCTTCCAAAGTTGTTGAAAACAAACAGTAGATTTGATAAATTTGCTTTCAAGGTTGTTGAAAGACAAATAGTCGAATGATGTATTCCAATTGGATTGATTTGATTGATTTGATGATCCATTTTGATTTGAATGATGTTCTGATCTTCTGATGTTATTGGCGATTTGATCTTTTGATGTAGGAGCAGGTGGTGTGAGACCAACAACATCTGGGGGTAGCACCTCATAATGTTTTCATGTGATTAGCTTTGATTTTTTTATTGAGACATTGTATACTTTGCTAGTTTTTGGGAAAATCTATAAATGCAAAATGCAGATTCTAACATGTATGCAATCTATACTGACCATGCAGGTTATTTGTACAATATTGCCATTCTGCGAGCTTATTTGTGCTTTTTATATCATCATTGAGCATTGAAATGTTGAAAGTTAATACAAGCATCAAAGGGTATGTTAGCACTAGTGATGACCTAAGTATTGCTTTCATGAATTTTGATATAGCAAGATAATACAAGCATCTAGGTATAATTGAACCGAGATTACCTGAGTATTGATTGCATAAACAGACAAGAGTTAACCCGTTTCCTATGCAAATTCTGAAATGTCATCAATGATATTTAGTAGAGCATGTCTCGCGACCAATTTGCATAGTACTAATGATTTCCTCACAAACAGCAGACAAAGAAAAATCATACTCCTTCCTTGCTTTTCTAGTTCAGTACATCATTGAATTACTCTAGAGATATGATAGAAAATCAAACAACCATTCAGATCTTGCCTAAAATATTTCAAACATTATTCAAATTAAGATCATCCAGTCTTGATTATCATCATTGATGTTCTTGCTTTGATGTTTGTTTGGATCATGTTGTTTTGATTTCAATTGGCATTGAATAAGCATGTTGTGGTTGATTTGATACGACAATGTTTGTTGCATTTTGACAAACCGTCTTGTGTTTGTTTGTGATGTTCGAAAAGCTCGTTGCCCCTCTTGCTTGTTCAGTCTATATTGTTGCCCCCAATGTAAACACAACCTAAAGATTAAGGATATGTACAAATTTCATCAAGCCATGATGAAACATAAAGATTCCTGCCATATGATGTGGATATGTACAGATGATAAATATGAACAGATGATGCCAAAAGTGAATGCAAGACATAAGCTAATAGATGGAGGAGCCTATTTTGATCACAAGTAGCACCTGTTTGCCAGGTTTTCACCACTTGTTTTTATTGCACTTTTTCAGGATTTTTCTGATGTTTTGATTTTTTCAGGACTTTTTACAATTTTTTTGAAATTTTTTTAGGACTTTTTCTGATTTTTTTTAAAAAAAATTTCAGGACTTTTTCTTATTTTTATGGATTTTTTTAGGACTTTTAAGATGGAATGTGATGACCAATTGAAGAAACAAGATTCCCCACAATATAAGAGAAGATGCATGACAAAGGATATGATATGGAAGATTTGGATGAAGTGAATAGGATAAGATGTATGATGTTCAAGAAGATCCTTAACCTTGTTAAGATCAGAGGTGGAAATGTAAGGAATGGGCATAGAAAGGATAATGACCATGAATGATAAGATGGATGAAACTTGCCCCTAAGTGTAGAGTGCAAGAGGAATATGGAAGATAGGATATGGATGATAGGGAGATGGAGGAAAGACTTAAGCATCAAGTTTCACAACCAAATATCCCTCTAATAAACCATGGCAATGGGAATTAGAATCCTAAATGTTGGCAGATTAATGATATGATGGAAGAATCTAAGGACTTATGGAGAAGTTTGGATTAAAGGAGAATGATGGGGTATGAATGTTGGATAATGGATAGGAGGTTGGATGGCCTGTTGATGGATAGATGGAAAGGTTGGAAAGATCAACATTGGCACACACCTTGAAGGGCGGTGGAGTGATAAAGGAAAAATGGATTTGGAAGGTGATATTTTATTAGATGGAAAATTGGAGGAAGCTTTTGGATTAGCAAATTTGGATGCCAATTTAGATTTTATTGCTTTTATGAGACTTTTAGGAATCCACATGACTTTTGACGTTGAGTTTGCTTTGTGGACCTTTGTGGCCTTTGGCATTTTTCTTTTTGATGTATGGACCTTTGTGGTCTTTGAAAATTGCCTTTTTTCTTTGATGGGCCTTTGTAGCCTTTGAAAATTGCCTTTGCTTTGATGGGTCTTTGTGGCCTTTGAAAATTGCCTTTTGATTTTTGGATCAAATTTTCTTTTATTTTTGCATGACTCTTTGAGGAGACATGTTGATCCTTTGATACATGTGGAATTTTATATTGAAGCTTTTGACATTTGGCACCCAAATTGCTTCCAAGAGCAATGGGAGGGGTGGATTGAGATGAACGATATGGAGGTATGATGGATGAGTTAATGAAGGAAGAATTTTGAAAGTGGATCAAGGATGTGTGCTTTTGTTGTTCTTGAAGAATAGAAGATGGAGAAATGTGGGACCCTAATATGGATGGAAGGGTTGATGAGCTAGGATAAGGACCTAGGATGGATGGAGAGTTTGATGGACTAGGATAAGGACCTAGGATAGATGGAGTTTTTGATGGACTAGGATACCTAGGTTGAGCATGAGGTGTATAACCAAGGCCATGAGAATATGGATGTGCTTGGACAGAAAGGGGTTCTAGGATGCCTTGCTCATGAAGGCCTAAACCTTTTCCTTTGTAATTCATAATTTCACACATTCGTTTACCAATTGGATATGTATTGTTTGTGAAACAAGATGCGAGTCCATTGTGAGGAGGATATGATATGGATGAGAGGATAGGTTTTGGAAGTAAACCATAATGGATAAAGGTGGAGGATCCCAATTTATAGGTGTGGGGTTCATGGATAACTTGAATAGGTGTGATAGGCTCTTGACATGGGGATGATGGGGCGTTTTGATCTTGACTTGGAAAAGGATTATGAAGTGGTATGAAAGGAATATCTTGATCATGAGAAGGATAATCATCTTCATGGGATGAAAGGGTATCCTTGAATGGAAGCTTATATTGATCTTGATGAGGAAGGGAATCATGAAATTTTGTAGAAATCATATCTTGATCATCAATTGGTAAGACATCATTAGATAGGATGGAAGAAATATCATGCTCTTGTGATGCAACAAAATCATGGGATGGTACAGATTGATTAGATGAGGTGGAGGGAGAACTTGGAAGAACATTTTGTTCTTGAGATGGAAGAGGATTATCATGGGTGAATAATGAAAGGAGAGGATCATCATATGGTTCTTGAGAGATGGGATCTTGATCAAAGATAGGAAGGGTTTGTAGAATGTTTTGATCGAGATGTGTAGATTGAAATGAATCATTGGATGTAAAGGATATGATAGAAGAAGGTGATTGAATGGAATCGTTATCTTGAGTGAAAGAATCGTGAGGTTCATTTTGAATTATAGGGGATGAAGATAAATGCATGACATGACAGGATTGGTCAATTTTATTTGATGGCTTAGATTTGGGCTTCTCATATAACCTTTGCAAAAATTCAAAAACATTGAATTTGGATGATGTTGCTTTTGGAGGAGAAGAGGTTACCTTCATATTTCCATCAAAAGACTTTGTAGTTGTGCCCCCTTGTATTTCCTTGATTTGCCTTTGGAGTGCTCTGATTTGTTGGGGAAGACTACTAAGGTCATTTAATGGAGTTTTAGTCTTTTCATGATCTTCCTTAATTGTCTCCATATTGTAGTTAGAGGGCAATTTGGCACCTTGTTTTGCTAAAAAAAGAAAGTAGCCTTCTTTATCTCGCTCTAAGATCTTGTCCAAAATTTGGTGAAACTGTGGATCCTGTTCAGCTTCTTGAATCATTTCATCGGTTATTTCATCATTTGAACTATTCCCAGTACGAAACCTATGAAAAGGATTTTCTTCCCTATCACCCATGTTGTAAAATGGACAATAGGCATATGCTTTTGAAATGTTCTTCTAGACTTAGATCACAGATTTATAAGTGCAAGAATGATGATGTCTTGATCTGATAAGATGAAAATCTTATGATATGATCAAATGATGTTTCTAACTCTTGATTGTGGCTTCCAAGATGAAAGGATATCAGAATCCTGTTGGGGAAGTTGAATCAATAATCAAAACTTGTTTGAAAAGATGCACTTTGAGATTTGATCCTAGTCTCAAAAAATGACAAGTGTAATCAATGTAATTGTGTGTTTTGGATGATCTTTATTGAATTAATGTTTTGAAAACACATTAAGTAAGTTGTAGAATATTTGTCTTTAAACATTAAGTGTATGATCAAAATGTTTTTCAAAAATTGTTTTCACAGGTTTTTACACATGATAGATAGTTCAAACAAACTCACTCTTAGTACTCAAGTAGGTCATTATACTAATCAACAGCCCACATCTTAGAACTACGTCGACTCACACAGCCGTGTCACCCCCAAAAGGGCGCCTGTGTTTTTGTCTTTTCCAGGTGCATACTCAAAGTGACGGAAGTGGATACCGGATCCCCTAAGCAAATAGTCCTTGGCAGTTATATGGTGAGTATCTTAGGGGTAGATTCTTCCCTCCCCTGCACTGTGATTATTATGATGTTCGGAAACTGACTTCGGTTGGATACTACACTAAGTTCGTAGTAAGGGTTTTCGTTCGATGCGGCAAATGATATACTCCCTCGAGAGACCTCCCTACCTTTAGAACAAAGGCTTTGGGGATGGTTATCTTGCACACTACTGTCGAATGGGATTTTCATCAACCATCCGCATTTGATTAAAGTGGGTTGGAAAACTTGGCTTTAGTTGTTCCCATTTAGGTCATTCCCGTAGGGTGAGTACTTTTTCCCACTACGGTAGGCCTTCTAAAAGGTATTATCAAAACTTAAAATTGAATGAAATAAAGTAGATGAGTTTGGCATTTTGATCACCCAGTTAAGGGGAGAGCATAGGCCTATCACAGTTTAAAGCAAAGCAAACAAGAGTTCAATTTTAAGCCCAAATAACAATTTGCTATGCTAGGTGAAGATGTTGCTTCACAAAGACATGAAGTTCTTTTTAGCCCAAAATAGAAAATGAAGTGACTATCCTAGGATTGTTTGATTTTAAATTATGTGACTACCCTAGGATTGCTTCATTTTTAATTATGTGACTACCCTAGGATTGCTTCATTTTTAAATTATGTGACTATCCTAGGATTTTTATTTTTATTTTTGTTAAAAAAATAAATAATTTTTTTTTAGAGCTCTTACTGGCCGCGGTCACGTCGGATCCAGTCAAAACATATTTAAGTTACAAATTACAAATGCAGATTTTGAAAAATCTATGCTAAAAATTGCGCTAAAACAGACATCATGGGTGTTGCAGGATGGCTGATGGGTGCTACAGGATGACTGATGGGCGCTGCAGGATTGCTTATGGGCGCTGTAGGATGGCTGATAGGTGCTGTAGGATGACTGATAGGCGCTACAGGATGAATCACAGGCGCTGCAGGATGGATTATAGGCACTGCAGGATGAATCACAGGCACTGCAGGATGGATTACGGGCGTTGTAGGATGGATTACGGGCACTGCAGGATGAGTCACGGGCGCTACAGGATGAATCACAAGCGCTAAAATGGGTTTGAATCTTGTTGAAGCATGTTTATTGTGCTAATTCATTGTTTTTGGCCGTAACCTGTCAGGAAAATCTGTAATAAGATGTTAAAATAGGGGCAAGAGCTCCACGGTGGGCGCCAAAAATGTGTATGTTAAATATGTATGTATCAAAATGAAATAAAAAAAACACATAAATGAAACATTAAACTGAAGAAATTGAAATGAAATTAAATAAACAAGAATTCTTCAGAGCCGTTCCATTTTCCTCTATCTCCAAGGATTTGTTTGAAGCTGCTGCTCTCAAATTGTGTAAGCAAAGCTTCTCCGAATGGCAACCTGCAGAATGACTGTGCAAAGGAAAGAGCTTCTCTATCCTATATGCTGGTGGAGTGAAAATGCTAATACAGATATGCACAGGGGCTGTAGATTATGCACAGGGGCTGTGAATTATGGAGGTTATGATATGAGATGAATAGGCTATGATATGGAATGATTCTATACTATGTTATGATGTTAGAATGCTATGAATACTAGAAGGCTATGCTATTGCAAATTGGCTATAGTTTTCCTGTATGAAAGCTTCTCTGTAATTTCAAAGACCCAACAGTCCTTTTATAGCTTTTTGCAAGCAAAATCCTTGCTAGCAAAGATCAATGGCTGTGAGATTGTATGGTAAATTTGAATGGTGAGAGATGGAGAGGTTGAGAAGAAGATGGAGAATGTTGGGAGGTTGGAGAGAAGAATGGAGCCTTGTCTTCAACCCACGGGAACAAGCTTGCACAGGAACAGAGAAATTTATTTTTTTTGTTTTGGAAGTTTGTTTCACGGTTGTTGAAGATAATCCCAAATTAATTAAATAAATAAATAAATAAATAAATTTATTTAATTTTGTGTGAATTTTGAGGAAATTAAATATTTTTGAAATATTTAATTTTAGAACTATAGAAGACTCAATTAAATATTTAGAATATTTAATTGCAAATAAACTTTAGAAGAATTTAATTAAATATTTGGAATATTTAATTGTGAGTAGAATTTAGAAAATTTAATTAAATATTTGGGATATTTAATTATGAATGGAATTTAGAAGAATTAATTAGGAGAAAAGAATATTTAATCTTTATTTGAATAAAATATTCAAGCCAAGATTATATGATAATTAATATAAGTAAATCGTAATGTTTATTTAATTAATTAAGAAATGGATAAGAAAAGTGATTAAATAAACTTATTTATTTAATCGAAATGAAAGAATGAACAATATAAATAAATTATTTAAATTTATTTATACGCAGATTGAATTCAAAGATTTAATTAAATATTAAAAATATTTAATTAATTACTAGACTATTGTGATGTGACCATTTTTAGGTGTATACACATAAATTTAAGCTAAAACAGTGACGTAACCTTCATGAGGATATTGCCGACTTTAAATTATTCTTTTGGGAGATCTTCTTGGATAATTTTTCACACTCGGCATTATGGTGAATGGGAGAGAGATAATTGCAAAGATGGTTATCGTAACCACTCAATAACCAACTGATTTATTTAGTTTTTAGAAGGAAAAATCTTTGCTAACGGAGAAACATGTTGGAAGCCGACGAGGAATAGGGCAGGAGATTGAAGCTGTAACCGATTCTGTTTCAAGACAATTTGAGCTCACCCCATTTGAGTAAGTGGAGGATTTCTCTTTTTTCTCTTTTCTTTCCTTCACTTGTTTTGATATAAGGGGTTTCCCAATCAATGATATTCTTAATTATATAGAAGATAAATGTAAACAAACGCATTCTTAATTATGTATAAGAAAAATGTAAACAAATGTACAGAGGATGTAGGTGGATTGGCAAGGTTTGTTCTACTCCTGGGTTTGGCCATAAGATTGAAATTTGGAGGTACAAAATTTGGGCAAAGCTTTATGACTTTCACAATGTTAACATTAATTTTTACCTTTTTTATTCAATGGAGATATATTCTCAATTTTTATTTAAGCTATGTATAACTCTTCCTGACTGTCAAATCATTTTATTTATACTGAACTTCATGTACATAAAGAAAGGGTTTGTTTGATTCTCTCTGCCTTCACAGAGTTATGTTGGCAGATTTAATGATATAGATGAGACTAAATATGATAGAGATTCATTGGCTTCCATATTTTGTGAGCCACTACATTCAAAACTTGTTTCTTGTCAGTTTTAAGCATTGTTCATGTAGATCAGAAGAATGACACATGAACCTCTAAAATTAGGTTAGTAACATGTTTACCACAGGGGGTGGGTTTGGGTGTCAATTTTAAATAGGTTATGTGAGTATGTGAATATGGGTATTATCTTTATTACATTTAAATGAATATAATAGGAAACATGGGCATGGACAAGAGGATGGAATGTTGTCCTTGAACTTAAGTTTGTTGTGATAGTGGTTGGTGGCTACTATTACGAAGATATATTTGAATAAAATGGTGGCATCTTTTCATGTCCATCTTTCCCCCTTATTAAATTGGGGGAGTTTAAGATCAATATTTGTTGTGTGCTCCATGGAAATTGTCACCCTTCATGTGGGATAGGATGCCATTTTCAGTATGTAGGTATATGAATAAGGGTGCAACAATATTACAGCTAATATGAGGAAGATACAAATGACTAAAATGTGGGTTTTTTTTTGCACATGCCCATCTTGTCTTGTTGATAAATCAGGGTAGGTTCATATCAATATTTGCTATATTTTGCAAGGAGTCTATTATGCTTTATGTTACAGCGAGATGTCAATAAAAAATATTAAATATTTTATATATGAATGGCTCTTGAGAAGGCCTGGATGTTTTTGCTTGGTAAATCATATCACTTAGCTGCAGATATAAAAAATCATTGTTAAACCTTTAGCACTTTTAAGTAGCTGGGAAGCAGTGGTTGAGTTGTTTCTATTCCACTAAATTTGCCTGGAACTTTTATACCTTCTCTCAGTCTTGCCTGCATTAGTGCAGTTATTTTCATACAAGAGCATGCTTAGTGGAATTTGAATGGGGTCCATCACTAGGGTAGTTTCCCCTAAACCATGGCTCAATGGATTCAATAGAGTGTTTGCTTATCTGAAAGGGGATATCATATTTTACTTTTAAAGTCGAATTTATGCATCAAGTCAAATAGGTAATTATATTGGTTAGTTTTGGAAATCATTTAATTGTATTTAGGATAAGTTAAAATATCTTTTGCACTTTTCCTTTCGAGCAAGTTATTTGCACCATAGGGAGCAGTGTAAAAATTGTTCAAATCTATGAGAGTATCTATACATGCATAGTTTAAAAAATCATACTATAACTTGTCAAATTGCAAGTACTCATGAAAAATATCACAGGGTGAGCGACTCATGTGTTTGCTTGTTGGTGAGTTTTGCATGGAGATTTGGTGAGTGACTTGTGAGCCAACTTGCCAAAAATCATGAGTATGAGAGAAAAAATTGTTTGGAAATGCATAAATATGGTCTGCAGCCATAAAAGAATCAAAACATTTCATTTTTTCACAATTGCTCCTTTGAGCTCTCACTCGTTTGACACATTGACAACATTTGCTAGTGAACTCAATGGATTTTGTGTGTATGTAACCTGACAATGTGTTTTCTTTTATTTTTTATTTTCAAATATTTGTTTTATTTTTCCCTCCCATTCAAGGTTTTATTATTCCATTTTTTTTCCTATTATTTAGCTAGCTGCTAGGGTTTAACTTCACAATCTATAATATTTAATTTTAATTTTTTATGTTTATTCTAGAATTTCAAATTCAGTTTTTTGTTTGCAATATGGCACCAAGTGGTAACCCTAGGCATCCTGCTTGGAAGCATGGAATCCCGAGGGAGAAACAAGATAAGTAGTGCGTAATTATTGTGGTGAAGAAGATGAGAGGCATCAACAGCCTCAAAAATCATCTTGCATGAATCCATGTAAGAGATGTTTCACTTTGTAACAAAGTAGAACCTCATAGTATACAAGAGATTGTGGCTCTCTTTTCTTTATACATGGAGATGAACCAAAGTGGGCATTGGCAGATGTAGTGGCATGAGATGTTATTAATAATTATGGATCCGATCACATATGTGATATGACATTTGTATTATGACTGATGAAGACTTGAACTTGGCACTAATAAGCAAATAACTATGATCAATGATGAGTAATAGTGCATTGAACTTATTTTTTGATCTCTCATTCTATGAATGAATAAGAAACTACTTATCAGTACTATAAATTCAGTTTTATGTATGTTTCTAAAGGATATTTTGTAAATATATGTGTTTTTTTATGTTCAAATTTTTTGCTGAGTTGTTGAATCATTCAAATTTGGGTTTGCTAATTTTTGCAAAGTTGTTTCTATAGGTGGAAATGATTTTCACTATAGTCATTTTTTTGCAATGTTTTTCTGAGTTTTGAGAATGGGGACACAAAACTTGGTTCCAGGAAGTGGCAATTTTTTTATTCTATATTTTGGGGATGGTGTGGGGACAACAATTAATCTACCATATAAAAATTATTGTTTAAATCTTTTAAATAAAAATAAAAATTTTAGTTTATTCAATCAAACACACAATGACACCAAACATCCACATGTCAGATGCATAAAATACCAATCTCTAACAATTATTACTAGCTTATTTAATCCCAAATTGAAAGATATGACATATGCAAACAATCAAACAAACAAGGAGCTAGAACGAGAAATAAAACTATTACATAAATACAATAGTAAGACAACTAAAATACAACAACAAGACACATTGCTGCTAAATTAAGGTTGATTTCCATTTATTGCATCATTTTTGAGCAAAATCCTTTTTACTGCTTTAATATGAAGGTGATTGAGGACATCCCGACATTCCCAGGTCCACTGGGGCATCTGCTTGGCATTCCATTATAGAGAGACATTACTGGAAATGTCCCCCAAAATCAAGGGTTATCCCCATTTTATGCTTTTCTTGGGGGATGTAGTGGGGCTAAAATGCCCCCAATTTTCTGCAAACAGGCTAAATATCCTGGGGAGGTGTACTCAGGGTACACTAGATTCTTGTTTTTGTGGATGCTATTTTTCTCCTGACTACATTTTCTACTTGCTCAGAGGTGCTTTAAAGACTATTTTGACCTGGGTGGAATCTAATAAAGTTTGAGAATGTAATGCGCTCGTTACTGGCTTTAAAGGATCAAGAACAGAGAAGAGTTATTGGAGAGAAATCCCAATAAAGAAATTGAAGAAATAATGAAGTATGTCTAAAAAAATATGACTGTTGCACATTTAAAATATTGAAAACTGTATGATGAAAATAAAACTCAATCTTGATACTTGATATTGTGTTGTTGTATATGGGTGGTAGGTTTTAGGTTAATATTTAAAATTTTGTTTTGATTTGTTCTAATTAAAATAATTTGTATCTTAAAGATTAATTTAATATAGTTGAAATATTTTATTCATCAAGAATAATTTTAATATTTTTTTATTTATTTTTGATATGCACAGTAGATGATATATATTGAAAAAGAGGAAATATACAAACGTCTGCATCACAGGAAAGACAAGCCATACTCATAGCCGAACAAAATTCCACCCAACCGGGACACCATTTCACAGTTTCAGCAGTCCCACTACAAGCACCAAAAGACCCACCACAAAAACCATAGAAATAAAGAAAGGGGTCACAGGCCGACCCACCAAGATGAAAATTACAAGTTTTGAGCAGAAGACCCCCAAAAGACAGTAAATAGCAATGTAACTAAAAGCACCAGACACAGAGGCCAACCCTCACATAAAGCCATTAACTTCCGCAAAACTTACAAAGCCGTTCAACCAATCCATCCCTTCCACCGGCACCATCTTCAATTTACGCTTCAAGAAATCCACGACCACCTCCGCAAGCTTCATATGCCTCGACAGGGCAGGCCCTTTGAGGTCTAAAAGAAAGGGATAAACTTTAACAGCTTCCTCTGTATCCCATAAAAGAGACAAATCAGTCGGTTGCGGAATGCCTTTGCCTAAGAAGGATGCCTTCAAAGTTTCTTCAAGACCACCGAGCAAGTCGGCGCGGAACAAGCGCACCATCATCTCCATTGCCACCTTCTTCAGGGTCTCCAAGTCCAGGAGCACCACAAGGAATCGTGAGGAGACATGGGCATTATCTCTGGCATACTCCCTCCTTTGCAGGTGCTCATGACCAAGTATCATTTTGACTGCAACCAGCGACACCGGATCATCCTCGGATAGAATACACTTTAGTCTCTGGTCAGTGACTTCCCTAAAGGCAATTTGCCTTTCCGTAGCCACCAGAGAAACCAGAGTGTCGACTCCAAACCATTCCAAGCCTTCTGCCGAAATATGAATGGTAAACTTTGACTTTGTCGACCTCTCCATGTTGACAGCCGCACCCTGCACAGAAACACAAACTATGCCAAAATGTGAAGACAAAGCATCAAAAAAGATTTCAACAGATCCAAATATAGACCCGTGAGAGGATCCAACTGGCCTCCGCACATGAGACGGGATAATGGCAGGATGATCATCGCGTCCTTGCCAAGAAGATTTGCTACGGACACAGTCCATCTGCCTACAAACCATAATCACTTCGCGTGAAGTGAGATGCCACCCAGCCATTCAACTGTCTTTTCGATGATTACCGTACCCGATGTGTTGCAAAGTGAACACCTTGAATGAAAGGCCAGACATGCTTCTTATCGATCGTCGAGGCTCCGTAGAAATCAAGAGCCGAGCTCATTAAACACACCAGCTTCTCCCCACAGCAAAATAGAAAGGTCGTGCAATGTTATGGTGATGCCACCTCAGCCAACATCAGACCGTCCCAAAGCCACCTCACGCCCACCCAGGAATTCGAGTGGCAAAAAGAGGGGCAGGGGGGAGCCCACCCATCCGCCCACTGGAAGATGCTAAATATGACATTCTTTGAAACCTGGTCCAGTTACTCCCAAATTGGAAAGGAGATCGGCATCCGTGTTACCTTCCCTTAGAGTATGATTTAGCATCACTTGCTCAAAACAATCTAGCAACTCAATTGCCACCTCCAAATATACTCCAAGTTTCCAATTGTGAAGCTGTCTTGTCCTTAGAGCATTAATAACTAATGTTGAATCCCCTTCAATAATCAAATTTTTGATTCCTAATTCTTTGCTAAGTTTAAGTCCAAGCACCAGAGCCTAGAACTCAGCAGCATTATTCGTGCCCTCTGCTAGAGGCTGAGCAAGTTTACCCAGAATCGAGCCTGTGTTGGTTCTGATAATGCACCCGGCACCAGACGGGCCCGGGTTCCCTTTTGATGCACCGTCGAAATTTAATTTGGCCCAACCCAACTCCGGGGGAAGCCACTGCGTCATTTTGCGTTGTTCCACAAAACTGACATTTCCTGAACAAGCCACAGGAGGGGATTTGATACCAAACCACTGTTTCATGATCCATGCATCCCATTTGGTAAAAAAGGATTTCCTCTGTTTCACCATAAGCTGTGAGTTAAAAAGTTCAACAATGCACGCCTCAACCTTACATTGTAGCCTTGGAATCGATAATTCTTTATCCTGGAATAGACGTCTGTTTCTCTCCTTCCAGACTTCCCAAATAAGAATTGAGGGACTCATTTTCCAAAGTTCTCCAAAGATGGAGTTATGCTCGCTGCTTGGCCACGAGTTTAGACATTCAAGCAAAGTGTTGGGAAAAATAGTTAACCACTTAAGTTTTGAGCACAGCCAGCTCCACATTTGATATGTGAAATCGCAGTTCAGAAGTAAGTGATTCACATTTTCTTCAGCTTTTTTACATAGGGGACATCTAGTTGGGCCAAGAAAACCCAATTTAGGAAACCTATCACCTGTCAGAATTCTGCCTTGAGCAGCGGCCCATATAAAAATCCCTGCTTTCGGTAGGCAAACCTTGTTCCAGCACAGGTTGAGAGGAAGAACTAAGAAGGGTTCATGAGAAGATAACATGTTATAACCTATTTTGGATGAATAAATATCGTTTGAAGCAGTGTCCCATCGAATACTATCTACCCCTTTTCTAGCCCATATCCTACAAGTGTCCATTACTCACTAAAAATAATCCATTTCATGGCTTCCCACATTCAAGCTTCGCACCGACTTCCACTTCAAATAACTACCCCCGGAGGATTCCTCGTGGACAAAGTAGTCCCTGACTTTTGAGCCCCAAATTTGCTTGGTTTTCTCCATTATGTTTGAGAGTTCTGGCATGTTTTCTAGAGCTAGGTGTCCTTCCCATGAGTCATCCCAGAATGAAGCCTCCTTTCCATCCTTTACCTCCCATGTAATGAAATCTGTAATTAGTTCTCTACAATTTTTTATGAAGTTCCAGATCTGAGACCCTGATGGGAGTGTTTTTGCATAAAGAAAGTAATATGGATCTGGTTCCAAATATTTCGCTCTTACAATTTTGACCCATTTGAGATCTGGCCGAGAATGGATTGCCCAAGCTAATTTTGCCCCCAATGCCTTATTTTGCCTTAGAACGTTTCTCAACCCAGAACCATCATTCTCCCTCTTTTCATAAACCTTTTGCCAGTTAATAAGAGGATTTTTCTTTTGTTCGGAGCTGCCTTTCCAAAAGAAGTCCCGCATGACCTTATTAAGTTCTTTGCTTACACCACTAGTTAACTGGAGACAAGACATCATGTAAATTGGTAGGGCTGAAATAACTGATTTCAACAAAGTTAGCCTCCCTGCCCAAGAGAGCCATCTATTTTTCCATGAAGAAATTCGGTCCTTACATCTGCTCACCATTGAACTCCATGCACTATTGCTTTTGATACTTTTATCCAATGGGAGTCCTAGATATTTGCAGGGCAATTGCCCCATTTTGAAACCTAAAATTCTCAAAATTTGAACCTCAGTAGGGTAGTTTGTATTAAAGAAGAAGATCTCTGATTTGGCCTTACTTACTTCTTGACCTGAAGCCCTAGAATAATCTTCGAGCATTTTTTTAAACCTTTGAGCCTCTCTTGCCGATGCTTCACCAAACAACATTGTATCATCTGCAAATTGTTGATGTGTGATGTTGGGTAGACTGCTAGTGACTTGCAAGCCTTGGACCCACCCAGACCTACTTGTATTTTCAATCGATCTCCCTAAAGCTTCTGCCATTATTATGAACAAGAACGGAGATAGAGGATCCCCCTGCCTCAGTCCTCTTGAAGCAGTGAAATAACCTTCCGGAGAACCATTTACTAGTACTGAAAAACGCGGGCAAGCCACCCAACCAAAGATCCAATCTAACCATTCCTTCTAAAAACTGAAAGCCTCCATTACTTTGAAAAGAAATCTCCAGTTCACTCTATCGTAAGCTTTTTTGATGTCAAGTTTCAACAACATGGCTGACTTTTTCAATTTTTGAATTGAATGAATGACTTCTTGAGCAATAATCACCCCATCTAAGATAGAGCGCCTTGGAACAAAGCCTGTTTGTTCCTCAAAGATTATTGTGGGAAGAATTTTCTTCAGTTTGTTAGCTACCACTTTGGCCAGAATTTTGTAGATTATGTTACAAAGCGAAATTGGACGGAAGTCTTCCCACCTGTCAGGTTTCTCTTTTTTTGGAATGAGAGCAATTAAAGTATTATTCACTTCCTTTAGAACCCTTATGTTTAATCTAGAATCTTCAATAGCTTCCCATACATCCTTTCCCAAAAAGTGCTAACATTTTTGAAAGAAGCCAGCCGGGAACCCATCTGGTCCAGGGGCCTTTTCTGGCTGCATCCCAAAAATTGCCTCTTTTACTTCCTCTTCAGAGAAATTTTCATTTAATGCTTGCATTTGAGTTGGGGAAACCAATTTTGGTATGAATTGTAGGGAAGCGTTCTGAACTTGCCAATTTGAACCTTCCTAATCATTGAGCAGATTTTGAAAAAAAGAGACTGCTGAATCCTTGATTTCCACCGCATCTTCCAACAATCTACCATCCCCGTCATACAAACAGGTGATTCTGTTGAGTTCCCTTCTTGCTTTTGTGGAATTGTGGAAGAATTTTGAGTTTCTATCCCCTGCTTCTAACCATACTTCTCTGGATTTTTGATGCCAAAAAATTTCTTCTTTGGTCAGGATATCATTCATCTTTTTGGATAATGCCTTTTCTTTCGTGTAGCACGTTTCATTCATCCCGCTCTTCATAATTTCATCTGCTAAAGATTCTAATTCTTCCTCTGTTTGCTCTTTCTCCTTGAAAATATTCTTAAAGCTCTCTTTGTTCCATTGTTTAAGGCGCTGCTTCAGATATTTTAATTTTGTGATTATATTGAACAAACTTGAACCCCCTGGAGAGCATTCCTTCCACCATTGTTCAAGTAAATCCATCACATTGGGATCTTTAAACCACATCATTTCAAATTTAAAAGGACATCTGATCGGACCTTTTTCCCCAACAATATGTAGTTGCATAGGAAGATGACCAGAGCCAGTACCAGAGTTTATCTTGCTTTCTAAAGAAAATGGAAAGGAGCACAAATTTCCTTTGAAGAAAAAATGATCTAATTTTTCCGCGATACTTCCAAACCCTTTTCCTATGATTTGTCCATGTGAAAAGACCGTTACTTTAGGGAATTTCCAATAAGGAGTTTCTCTCCACAAAGTCACAGAAATCCTTTTGAGACTGTAAGACTTTCCCTATTCCCCCAAGCTTGTCCTCCTTTTTGAGAATGGCATTAAAGTCTCCCCCTAAAATACTAAAATCTTGGTGCAAATCTTGCAAAACATCGTCTAGCTCATGCCAAACTAGTCTTTTCTGAATGCACAGCATAGGGCCATACACATTTATTAAATTGAAATGAAGGTTAGAGGTTAAACTCCTTACCTTACACACCATCCAATGTCTGCTAAGAGTCAATGCCTCAAGAAAGACTATCTGGGGTTTCCATATAATCAGTAGACCTCCTGAAGCTCCTTCTGCTTCCGAATCAAGCCATTTCCAAGACCTTAACTTCCTACCAAATTTCTCCAGATCAGTCCCATCTAGTTTTGTTTCTTGAAGAAGACAAATTTCAAATTGACACACTTCAATGTGGCGCCTGATTAGGTTCCACTTGTTAGGGGCATTTAAGCCCCTAACATTCCAGGTTAATATTTTCATTACTGTTCAGGAAGGGCTCCACCCTTCCCTACTTTTATCGTGGTGTCAATTTTTTGTTGACCATTGGCTTCCCCGTCCGTCTTTCTCTTCTCCTGATTAGGGATCCTACCCCTCCTTTTTTGATCCCCACAGTCAGGAGTTAATTTGAAAATGTCCCTTCTATGAATGCCTAAGCGAGATTTAGCTGCCTGCAACTCCTCTGTTAGCTTCCGCTTCCTACCTGACTGTGGACTTAGCAACTCTATTGTATCCTGGTCATCTGTCTCCCAAATTTCCTCTATTCTTGCCAGGCTAAAACCATCCCCTAACATTCCCGACTTTGTTTTAGCCGCCTCCGCAAGCTCCACTAGTTCCTTCCCTACTTCAATCAAAGAGTCCAACTCCACGTTCATGCCACTCTCCCCATAAGTGCTAAAGTCTCAAAAAATTTATCATCTAATTCCTCAAACTGAACCTCCTTCTCCACCTGTTCTACTTGAAAGTTCTTTCTGCCTACACTTTCCTCCATAGAGGGAGGAAATAGAGGCCCAAGTAACGAAGCTTCACCCAAAGGTACCAAGTTATCACTATTTTCTTTTGGAGATGCCCTAGAGTCCTCTGTCAGTGGCTTCACACGCCCCTGCTTTGGGGATATTGGAGTTTCGGAGATGATTCGCATAACTGCTCTAAGGTTTACCGAAGGAGTCACCAACATACTGGATTTCCCTGCTTCTTCATTGTGAGTTCTGCATCCTAGCGTATGGACCAAGTTGTTGCGCATTAAAGAGTCTCATTCTAATTTTTGAACCCTAACCCCATAATCTGTTATGAGCTCAATCTCACTCCAAAGCGTTCTATCCACATTGTTTTCCACACAAATGCGCACATAGGTTTGATTTCGCTTCGCCATTTTCCTTTCTTCTGTGCAAACAAAGGTGCCCAACTAATTACCAATTTCCTCAAGAATGGAAGGAGCCCAGTACTCCTGTAGAAGATTCGGTAAGCTATACCAGTCTTGCAGAAATTCCATCACATGGGTTGAAGGATCAAAACCCACTGACCACTTTCTTAAGTAAAAGTCGCAACCATCCAGAACCCATACCCCTTTGACTATTTTATCTCTGATAGTGCAAGATGGGCAAACGACTAAGAAAAAATCATTTTGCAGCATTTTAAGCTGCAGCTCAGCGCCCCAACACTCTTTCCACCAACTCACTAAATAGTCCCAGTTGAGATTCTTCCCAAACCATTTCCCAAACAAACCTAACTGTTCTAACCTCAGGACTTCCGCTTGTAGGCTCAAAGAGCTAATGACTACTTTGGTTCTACCGCATTTAGCTTCTTTCGACAAAAAAGAGCCATGATTATTCTTTTCGCCCTTTGAGCTTTCTTCCCTGGCTTCCTCCCATACCTTGGCCGAAGACATTTTTTGTCATTCCATTCCTCCCTTCCCATTTCTGCCAATGGGGATTTTCCACGAAGACTGTCTGTCCGGCCGTGATAGGTTATTTTTCCCCAATCTTGCTTCATTCTAAGAACGAGGTCTGCGGAACGCCTCGTTTCTATAATGTCCATTCTTATTCCTACCATGTGAATAGCCCACACCCTTATTCTGAAGATGGCCGTGACCCATGCCCGCAAAAGAGCGACCGTGCGGAGGAAGATTTTGAGGTCGGGCCCATCGGTCCTTCCTCCAAACATGTTCAAGGTCCCCAGACCTATTCGCGTTGGGACCCCCACGACCGCTGCCACCATTCCAAAACTTTTTCGACCATTGCTTACCGCCATGACCGTTGCAGAGCTCCATTCTCCTTGACACCTAGTACTAACATAAACTAATATAATTTAGAATCATTTTAATATTTTATTCATCAAGAATTATTTTAATATTTTATTCATTAATTTTTTTTTTAATAATTATTTATAAAGATGAGATATTAAAAAATATGTGAAATTATAGTTATGGTTGGGGTTTAATGCTAGACTTTAATTGGGGTTAGGGTTCAATTAGAGTTAGAGTTAAGCTGAGGGTTAGGGTTTAATTAGGGTTAAGATTTGATTAGGGTTAGTGTTCACTTAGGGTTAATAATATTTAATGATATATATTTAAATTAAACTAAAATATTTTCATTTATAACATGATATACTAATACATTATATTGGTGTGATTAAAACTTGATGTAAAAGCACATAGTTAAATCCGAAGCACTTTTACACTTGAGTTCAATGTTAAAAATAAAATATTATTAACTTTGAACACTTTAATTAATTAGATCAATTAAATAAAATTTATAAATTTATTAAACATATTTTTGAATACATATCTTTTAGTATATTTAATGATCCATTTAAACATAAAATATATAATTAGGTCAATATAGTTACCAACTTATTGTTCAAAAATAATTAATGTTAATTTTTTCTATTTTAAAACATGGTGATTATATATTTTTGGTGGGTTAAAACAAGTATTCTCTTTAAAAATGTAAATAAAATTCAGAAAAATGAAAATAGTTATATTTTTACTTTAGAGTTATTTAAGAATTATTTTATTTTATTTATATTATAGGTGTCTCCAAAAAGATATCTCTCGGCGTACATTACATATATTTTTTAAATATAGGTATGCTAGTATATATTGACCTCGAGAGACCTCTTACAATGCCATTTTCTTGTTCAAAAACACTCTACCTTAAATCAAGGAGAGTTCTTGCGAATCATCACTGTTTATTTTTTATGAATTATTATCAAGAGTAAATTGATATTTATTCTAAACTGCTATTGATTTTAAACTATTTCTTGAATAGTTTGATATTGGAAAGCAACTATTTATGAATTATAAAAGATAAAAATTTATTGATTCTTTATTATAGTGAAATTTTATTTTATCAGATAAATAGTTAGAAGGAAGGTAAATTTATTTGTATAATTTATAGAAGGAAGGTAAATATAAATATATTTTCAAATTTATGCCAACTACATTATTAAATTCTTCATAATATTATTAAATTAAATTATTTATTTAAAAATCAAACCCAAAATAATTAACTAATACTATAAATAAAACTCCATTTATCATTACAAAGATTGCTTAATCACCCTTTATTAACCTCATATCACAAATATGTAAGTGGCATTTTATCATTGACGGAATCATAATCTTTAACTTTTACTTCATTCAATATTTTCTATTTTTCAAGCATGGGCAATTAGTGAAATATTGGAAATTCATTCTTGAAGCCATATATGAGGTTGATGTCGCTTAAAGAGGAGATTATCGGGGGATATAGCATGTGTGGAGTCTCTATTTTGAACCGCTTGATACCTGCCATTATCAAGTAAATCTTTAAAACAACCTTGGAACCACTTAGTAACTGAATTTTTGAACGATATCTACAACTGAATCCTGGAGATTATTATTTATGCTCCTTTTGGACACGAAACAGGGGTTGGTTGATCTTAGTATCATTGCCATTTTTGGTAGACAAAAACTATTTTTAAGAGAGACGATTCCAATGATAGAAGCAAGCAAGAGTTAGTGTAAGCAACAAAAAAAAGTAACTTTTTGTGAAATAAGATTATTTGCTACCTCGGATGTGCCATTGAAGGTTCAAGTCGCTCTTTTGTCTAAATTATGTTAACATAATCATAACCAAATTATATTTTCATGTCTTCAAATTCCAGCACTCCCTAAACTTTGAACACAAAATAAAATTTAAGTATAAATGATTATTTCTTTCTTTCTCCAGGTGCAAGTAAGGAAGGAAAGCCTGGGACAACGAATAACAACTTTGCAACAACTCATCTCGCCTTTCAAAAAGGTGAAAACTTTGCCTAGACTTGTTGCTTGATGATCTATGGACAATTAGTATGAATTTGAATAATATTTTTGTTTTTAAAGACATGTGTAGCCTCGTTTATCTTAGTCTAAGATATCTTTACAACTTTTATAGTCGATGTCTCTCAAAGTTTGATAATTTTCTTCTATGTTTTGGAAAAAAAATTTACATCGCAGAAAAACACAACGTCTGTGCTTCTTGAAGCCATCAGATACATAAAGTGTTTGCAGGATTAAGTTCAGGTAACTTGAATTACCCTTCCACATCCATAACAAACATTTATTTTAAGCTTCACTTTGAAATCAGAAGATGATGTATGTTTTGTTGAGTTCTATTGAAGTTGTGGTTATTTTACTTGTCAAGATAGTCTAATATATCTATTCACTGACCCAATATCACATGTATAGTAGGTGGTAGCAACAAAAGAAAGTAATTGTTTGTGAAATAGGATTATTTGGTTTTGTCAAGCCAAGTAAAACATATTAAGATGAAAAATCTTCAAAATTATTCATTTTTTAAATAAACAAGAAAGAAGCCAACCTTTGACATCTCCATTATCAATATTGTCTTTGTAATCACCATTCTGGTAGGTGGTGGTTACGAAGACAATACTGATAATGGAGATGCGCAATGAAAGGGAAAGCCAAAGCTGTCATTTTAGATGTATCAATTGTTTCATCATCAAAGTGGGGGGATCTATGTCCTGCCTTATCTGTAGTTCAATGGTAGTGTTGGAACCTTTTTTCCCTTGACCTATAATATGCCCACATAAGTAATCTTTTCATTTCATATTTGCTCTTTCTTGGCCTCAAATTCATGTATAGTGCAATATTTGTGATTAAGACTTCCTTGCCCTGTCTGATGGTGGCGCCTTGAGTGCATGTTAAATGAAATGAAGTTGTGTTGGAGTGTTGACCAAGGGGAGTTCGCTACAGCCATCACATGAAGCATGGCCAAACTGCAAATCTTCACACTCATGCTTTTCTTGTTCATGATTGCCAGGCATTGTCACACTTTTCTCTCCAGCCAACAACACATCTTGACATATACAACACAAGAAGTCTCTATTTCTCTCTATTCTTTCTCTTACTAAATTCTCTACTGCGCTCGTAGCTGCTACTCGAATTTTAGTTCACTCTAGACACCTACATTACATGTATGTTGTAGTGGCTCCATGTACAACCACTGCTCTGTCAACTTCTTTCAAATCTATGCTACCTATATCTCATAACCCATCAGTTGAAGTCATATCTATGTCGTCTCTTTGGAGTGAGTCTGATAAATTACTGAACAAGCTTCTATCACTTCACTGTGGCTCTGAGACAACCTCCAGATAGTAGTATGTTACAAACATAAATAAATTTTGGATGATTAAGTACTACAGACAACTCGTTGTATATCATCTTTTCAATATTGTGGAAGCTTATCTGCCATGACATGGTAGTTTCTTCAAAATTCTTGAGTACAGACCGTCCACATCCTTGGAGTGATTGGGAATATATAGCAATTCAATAGCTAGAAATATTATTTATATTATTTATGGGATATTTCTTTATCAACATATTATACAAATAAATAATTTTAAAAATATAATTAGAAGCTTTAATTTACAAAAGGTGGGATGTTCATGTATTATAAATGGTTAAAATACTAAAATAGCTCAATTATTTAAACTATTTGAGATTTTAGAAAATATTTTTAAAAATGATTTAAATTTTTTTTGGATAGTGTAATAAGTAGTATTTTTAGATTTACACCAAACTAAGTATTTGATACATATATAGATTTTTCTTCTTAAGAATGTTAAGAAAATAGAACTACTTATAGTGTTGTTTTTATATACACTTATTTTGAGTACTTATAGTGTAGTTTTTTTTTTACATCATTTTATTTGTTTCTTTTTTAGTACATATTTAGAGTTACATTTACTTTAATGTAGAATTCATTATATTGAAATTTTATAAAATAATGGAGAGAGAGAATGATAGGATTCTTTTTTAGTTGGGAGAGTTTAGATTGTTAACAAAAATTTAAATGGTACATATCGTTTATTCTTATTGTTGGTTGTGTATCAAATCTAACTATTTATTGAACTTTTTCAAAACATTATTCATCGTTCTCTGTCTTCTTTCATCATTCTACACTATTTGATTCAAATATGAAAAGGCACTTCTCACTTCACATAGACAAATATCTTGATCATGTTAATTTCTTTCATCATTATTAATACCAAATTCTCATGTTAATTGTCTACATCCATTGAATTGCAGAGGATTTTTGTATGTTAATTTCTTATCATTTCTTCATCATTGTTTGTCTTCTTTCATCATTCTACTCTGTGTGATACACATATGAAAATTCACTTCTCACTTCAAATGGACAAATATCTTGTGCCAAAAAATGGTTCATACCAAACAGACTGCCCAGAAGTCTTTTGTAGGAAATGAAAGATATTTACAAGCGAAAAAAGAGTGGGTAGCTCTCACAAAGACTCGTGAAGGAAACAATGTTAATGGGGAAGGACGGCTTCGAGATGATGAATGTTTCTCCCACGCAATGACTAGAATCAGAGATGAAAAAGTGGAGCTAAAGTTAGCGAAAAAGCTTCATGCAAGTATTGTAGCGGACTTAGCCAATCAACCATCCACCTCAAAAGCCAAAAAAATAGAACCAACTTGTTCAAGATCTGTATCAGCTGGGAAAAGTACTAGCAATCTGCAAAAAAAAACTAAAAGAGAAGATGAGAACGTAAGTGTGCATGAACCAAACGATGTTATTATCATTAGCTCAGATGAGTCAGAGGATTCCACCCTGGTCACTCCAAAGTAAAAGTTAAACATGCGAAAAAAAATTGTGTTCAACTTATGACTAAGTGAAACCTTACACTCTTATAAATGTATGAGTGTGTTATGCATTGATGACAAATTATGTATTAAAAGATGGAGTTGAATGGGATTAAAACTAAGTTAAAACTTTTTTACCAAACTCGTATGGGATGTAACATAGGAATTCAACTTGATGCATAAATGGGTAAACAATCCAATCACACATGTTATGACAGTATATTCACATGATCATGTGATAGAAATATGCATTCTAAAAAAAGAAAGAAATCAACTACATTATGTTATATTAGTATCGATATGATTGTGAAAGTGGACCACTGTTATCATGTAGTGCTCGTAAATGAAATTTGAATCCTATTAAATACTTATACCAACCTTATGAAAATTTCCACGATGATGAAATATTGCATAAGTATTTGGATTTTCATAAAATACTTGTATCATTGATGAGAATTGTTATGTGTTGTAGGCATTTGGACAACTCCTATCATCTAGAGCTTTAGACAAGTAGCTTTCTTTGTTAAGAGAACTTTGATTCCAGGTATGCAATTACACTCCATGTACTCTTGTGACACTAAAGTTGATTTTTTGTTAAATATTTCTAGCAAGATTTTCCAGATTGCCATTATGAGCAAAATTTCTATCATTATTATTTATCTTATGAAGCTTTGTAAACATTAGTACCACTACTATCATCTCTATCTATAACTCACCAACCTCCTACTTTAAAATAAATTTGATACCAAGAACTTGCTTACACTTCTTCTACTTGTAATCTTGTCAGCTTTGAAAAGTCAATTGAAAATTATAAAAAAATTGCTACAACTTAGGATAATACATATCTTTATAACTTGTGACTTATTTATTAGTTTGATTTATTGTTTAGATAATGGCTACCCAAAATGAATCTGCTTCCACCCAACCATCAATCCAAAAGCTAGAAGCCCCTGAGGAGTCAATGAATTCAAACACACATTTGCCAACTTTGATTGACAAGTTGTGCTCATCAATTGAAGCCCATTCAGAACAAATAATTAGAGAACTCCATGATGTTGCATTGCTTGCATGTGCAGTAGAACAACAAGAGATTAATGACATGGAAGAAATTTCTCACAAATTACCTAGAACATGCAAGAAAGTTGTAGGATTCTCTGGTTTTTTAAAAGAACTTTATTATGACGAGCAACACGAAGAACCAAGAGCTACAAAAAGAACTATTGAAGAATTTATTTTGTACTTGTATGATAATTGGGGTAGACACATATGAACCATATAGAGGGTTGTTCCATGGTTGGTTGACTCTTATGAACAAAATTTTGATGTAGAATTTCATGTCTATTTTGTAAGAAAATTGTTCATACATGTTGTATGTAGGTGACAACCATGGTTTGCTTAGTCTTGTAAATAGTATTTTCATATAGACTTTAATGTCTACTTTTAAAAATATTGTTCATGTGTTTTGGATGTACATGGCCTACTTGATATATAAATAGTCAAAATTATTCTATTTGAAATGTATTGTACCTATGTCTATTGAATTGAATAGTTCAATGTATGTTTCAAATTACGTTCAACAACAAAGTCAAATAACCATTACATCCATGAATGTGCATCTAAAATATCCAACAAATCATATACTTTAAAAATCAACATCAAAACTTGCTTATACAACTCTTGCATGCGTGTTGGCATCTTTCAATGAGTGCACAATTTTCTCCAACAACTACTTGACTTCTACTCTATTTGTGTTTTGACAGGACAAGGTGAAAGAAATGTATTTGTAAAACCAAAAGAAAAATCCAAACCAAAACCAAAAACAAGAGGTTAGTTCCAAGCACCTTGTTGGGAAATACATGTAGCACAAACAACATATTGACAGTTACAAGATGCATGCTATCTTAGTAATGTTCATTTCGTACATATGTATAGTATCAACATTATTTGGCAATAGGTATGGATCATGCAAAACACAAAGGTTGTCAAAAAGTTGTGCCTATAAGAGCATTAAACCCTTACCAGAAATGATGGACAATAAAGGCTTGGATAATGGCAAAAAAATAACTCTGGTATTTCAAAAATACAAATGGGGATGGAAAAATTTTTAGCTTCAATCTTCTAGACTATGATGGTGAAGAAATCAAGGCAACATGTTTCAATGCAATAGCAGAAACTATTTTATGATCGTATAGAGATTGGTTTGACCAACCAATTGAGATCATGGTTTGACAATCAAGGAAAATATCTCATGTGCCATTCTCTAACAAAGAACTCCTTATTTGTTCGAGAGGAATTGAAATTGAACAATATTGTCAAAATTAACACATACAAAGCCGATATTCCTAGCAATAGTTAGTACATGTTAATAAAAGCAACATTGTGTTTCATAAAACATAACAAATTTTGTTACACGGCTTTCCCCATGGAAATTGCTGGTAAAAAATGCAAGAAAAAGGTGGACTGAACCGAAAATGGTCAATGGCATTGTCAAACATGTCAAACTACTTTTCATGATTGTGATTACAAATATCTATTGCAATGCAAAATAGAAGACCACATTGGCTCAACATGGGTGATTGCTTTTGAAAAAGGAGCTGAAGGAATTATGGGCATCACAACAAATGAACTAAACAGTGTGAAACACGTAGTGGAAGATCAAATGACATTTTTCAAAATAATACAAAAAAGACTTTTCCAAAAATATTCCTTCATGTTGCATGTTAAAGAAAAAACTTGCAATGATGTACAGAGAATCAAAAGCACAGTCATCAAAACTGTGCAATTTGATTACTCAACAGAAAGCAATGCTTTGCTTGCTTTAATAACAAATGTGTAAATGTCATTACTTTCTCCAAAAATGGTATATAAACCATCCATGCATAAAAGCAATCCACTAATTTCTTGAAAGATTGTAAATAATAATATGTATTGTCATAGTGTATGTTTGTAAAGTTCTCTGAGTAAAGAAAACCTCTACAAGTATATGCCTTTGTCAAAATAAATTTATGAAATTCTCATGTTTTCAACAAAAAATTCCCCACATTATAGACTTTGTTACTAATGTGTACTAGCAAATATGATAGGATAATACAAACAACTACAGTCATGTTATGCTCACATTAAAAAATAAATAAACCAATTGAGAAATTATATTATAACATTATTAGATAAAACAAACACATTGAGATAAGTTTGATATCAAAACACAATAGATATGCCTGAAAGTTTAATTGCTTAAAGAGGTTGCTTGGTATATTTAGTTCATGTGGCATAGAAATGACATGTAAAATGCACATTAACATAGAATGTTCTATAATTTCTTTCTATATGAATAAAACATGAAACTTGACAAATTTGGTTTGCATTTTAGATATGGGTCACCCAAAGAGGAAATTTGAATCAGAAGAACAAAGGAAAGAATATCAAAGACAATACTACAGAGAATATCATAAACGACAAAGGGAGTAGATGATAGATGCATAAATGGAAGAGAAAAGGAGGAAAAACAAAGAATCACAAAAAGCAACATATGCAAGACAAAGACAAGGAGTAAATGAACAATTAGACTCACAAAGCAGAAAAAATGAAAATGCACACATATCAAATCCAAATGGATTACTCGCCACAAACTTCAAAGGAATGTAGTTAGCATTTTGTAATTAGTTAGACTCTTACCAATCACCAACAGTTTGTTATGTTTGTGAAGAGAGCTACATTGGAATAAAAGTAATAACCACTTCAAAAGGTAGTATATGCACAAGATGTAAACAAGAGAAAGGAATACACCGATCTCTTAGCACAGAATAATATGAATCTAGGAGTCCAACCATTTGAACTAAAAAATCTTACACATGTAGAAGAAATGTTGATTGCATGTGTGAACCCAATTATACAAGTCACACATGCAAGAGGTAGACAACATAAATATACAAGACACACGATTAGTTTCCTGCAGAAAATTGAACAACTATCAAACACATTGCCACATTATATTGTAGAACTACCAATCATTATAGTAAGGAAAAATGATCAACGTGGCACAAATTACCACTTCACAGTGAATAAACACCATGTTTATCAAGCATTGAAGTATAAAATCAACCATGAAAAATTTTACTCAGATGTCAATATCAATGAAAATTCTCTTGATACTATAAGTGGGAATCATGACCAAAATATTTTTTATCAGCTTAAGATCGTTCAAATAGAATCTAGATCAGATACAGCTGTTACAAAACATGTTAGCATGGATATTGAGGATTTTGAACAACAAATTATTGAACACACTTCATTGATGGTTTTCCAACCACCAAATTTACAAAAGGAAATGGACTTTGATTCATGCATGGGTCAAAAACCGAAATACAAATCCTATGACATTAATGGACTGGCCAACAATTGGTGAATCTCCAATAAATGAATATGCTACAATGGGATTATTAGATATGGTCTTTCCAACATTGTTCCCAATTGGAATATGTGATTGGTTAGAAGCACGCATCAAGAAAGTAGACCTACATGAATATGTCAAATATCTATACCATTATAAAGACAACTGATTTAGTAAACACCCAGGGTTTCAATATTATATGTTAAATATGATAATGAGACATCATGCCCAAACATTAGCTACAATTTTCATGAAAAAAAATCTTCATGACATGCCTATTACAATCAATGAACTTTGTGAACACCTAAAAAATACACCACAATCACAACTTGCAAATAGAATAATGTGCTTTGGAACTTCGCTCAGAGGTACAAGGTCATACTAGACAAAATGTTGGGTAGAATTAATGGACATGTTGCATCAAATTGGTACACCCACCATTTTTTTTACATTGAGTGCAACAAACTTATATTGGCCTGACTTACATGCACTCATGCCAAGGACATCACTAATAACACCAAGAGAAGCAAATCTTCAGTAAAAAAAAAATGTAATTGACTACCCTCATATAATTGCCCAATAAATGCACTTACAACACTCCTAATTTAGACAAGAAATCTTGCAAAAAGGAATGAATGTTCAAGACTATTGGTGCAGATATGAGTGGCAAAATAGAGGATCGACACACATCCACAAATTTCTATGGATCAACGGAGCACCAAACATGGATACTATTGATTGGTCAAATGAACAAGAATGACTTGTTGCAAAAAACTATATCAACTTCATTGTCCATGCATGGAACCCTAGACATGAAACCCAAAATCATCAACAACAGGTATGATCTCATATGCTATATGTAAGACCGTAATTATCAAAATTGTCGCTCTACAACTAGTATATGAAATAAATTGATCAAATTTAAAGATGCAGGCATACAACATATCTGATATCAATCCATGTCTAAAAGACACAAGGCAACTATAAGAGACAAATCTCTAATAGGACTATGATGAGCTAGCTAACACAGTCCAAAGACACATAATGTGTAGAGAAGGTGCATGCCTATGAAAACAAAAAGGGAAAATGATTTGTAGGTAAACATCTTTCCACACATGACAAAAAATTGAGCATCGAACAACTTCTCTATTCCATTATTTCCATTAACATGGTCACATTTAATTTCATGTATAGGTACAATGCTCCTTGGCCTCTAGTAATGATGATCGACTAAATTCACAAAATCGACATACTACAATTATGGAGAGAAAATATAGATTGGAAACCTATCCTATCAAAATATGCAGTCATAAAATATATTGCTAAGTATGCAACCAAGTCAGAAAAAAGCTCAAAAACATACCAAGAAATGTTAATATGTTTAGCAGACATCAACGAACCAAATGATTCAACTACAAAATTTAATAAAAAACTACTTACATAAACACTAATAGAAAGGGATGTTGGAGCTCAAGAAACAAGCCATCTATTATTAGAACTTCCACTTGTTCAAAGTAGTAGATGATTTATCACTCTGAATGTATCAACTGAAGTTTTTAAACCTGTGAGATTGCAATCAAAAAATGACAATGGAAACGAAACTACCTCTTTCATTGATGCATGCAGAAATAGGCCTTACTCTATGGAATCAATCCCTCTTGTTGAAGTGGAAAGATCTTGGATATATAATCCCAATTGCAAAATAGGAAACAAATGGAATGCAAGGAAAATGAAAGCTATTATTAGAGTATTCCAAAAATTCCTATCAATTCCTCCACGTGGCTCGGAAAGATGGTGTGATTATTGTTTATCAGAATTGCTACTATACAAACCATTATGTGATATACAAAGGGACATTGGTCATAAAAATGATGTAATACTTGCATGTTGGTCAAACTTCCAATACACTCAATGATACGTTGAATTTAGAATAGAGAGTGGCATAATTGAAGATAATACAAAATCTAAAAGTGATGACAATGAAATCGCCATAGTTTCTACAATCGAGAATGAATGGGAAATTCTATTTGGGCTTCATCAAGGTGAAACTCTGCACATCTCAGAAATAGACATGCTAGGAAGCAGAGATTTTGACAAGCAGGCCAACTAGTGTAATAATTTTCATGGTGAACAATACTCATTTGAAGCAGTTAATTTCATAACCACCATGAAAAGCAATAGTTGTCTAATGCAAAAGCATATCCAAAAATCAACCAACTATGAAAATCTCAGCAACAAACAAGTAAAAGCAGTAAACATGATAATTTCACACTAAAAAAGAAACGAACATGAATCCCCTCTGCTCATGATAATTCAAGGCACAACAAGAACAAGAAAGTCATATGTGATAGGTGCCATATCCAAAAGCCTTCAAGATGCTTCATCAAAAAATAAATCTCCACTGCTTCTACTTGCACCAATAGGAGTTGTGACATACAATATAGGAGGATCAACTATTCATTCAAAATTAAAAATACCATGTAATGATTTCAAGCAATTGCATGGAGCCAGATTAACAAGCTTCCAAGAAGAATTATCACATATCAGATACACATTGATTGATGAAATGAGTTTTCTTGATGCAAAGTTGTTCGAGAACATCAATTCTCGACTCCGCCAAGCCTTCCCTCAAAATGAAAATTGACCTTTTGCAGGTATATCTCTTACACAACTATGGTATAACTCTCACACAACTATGCAACATATATTATGATTGTCATTATCAAATTCAATATCTATCACACAATCGCTCAAATAGATTATATATTTCAACTTAACACTTATCCACTTCTTTCAAGAAAATCAATGATCTTAGTTCGGGATCTAGGACAATTACCTCATGTTAATGGCATACCACCCTATGCAAGCAACAAATGAGCAAAGATCCTATGGGAAGAATTCAAAATTATAATTACTTTGGATCAAGTCTTTAGACAACATGGGTCTACCAATCAACAACAATGCCTACGCCAACTTTTAACAAATATAAGGGATGCAAACCCTACAGTTGATGACTAGAATTTACTAATGACACGATCTACTAAAAAATTAGATCAAGAAATAAATGAAGAATTTGACAATAAAATTCATTTGTTTTCAACAAATAAAAATTTTCATGCCCACAATCGAAGGAAATTATACTCCTTGAAAAATCCAATTGCACGAATCATAAAAATAAAAAATGGAAGTGTCAAGGCAACTAATGGATATACAGAAGATGAATCTGATATTGAAATATTGTTAAGCAAAAATGCAAAAGTTATGTTAACATCAAACTTGTGGATAGAAGAAGGCCTTGTTAATGGAGCTTTAGGTATTGTCCAAGAAATTGTATATCGCCCAAGAACAACCCCCCCAAAACCACCAGCTTATGTATTGGTGCAATTCGATAGCTACAGAAGAAATCCATTTGATAAACAACATCCTTCGATTGTTCCTATCGCACCAATTCAAACACAAAACTCCTTGAAAATACCATTGCGATTAGCTTGGGATCTAACAATACACAAATCACAAGGCTTAACTCTCCAAAAAGCAACAATTGATATTGGCTCAAAAGAAAGACTAGGGCTAACATTTGTGCCAATGTCCCGTGTCAGCTCTTTATGATCCAGTGGACATTTTTTAGTGAAAATTGAAGTGTCTCATTTTTCTCCAGAATCTGCACCATCAGAAAGAGATCAGCGTCCTGATTCCAATGCAACTCGAACGGAGCGAAAAGGAGTCCGTTTGCGTAAGTTATGGCCAGTCAAAACTTCGGTCAAACTGGGATTAGGGGCGTCCAGGAAGCGAAAAAAATGATGTCATCAAAAGTTGTCAAAGTCAGCATCATCGGGAAGATCTTTTCGCAAGCTTTCCAACGCAACGCGTTTCGTCGAAATCCGACATCGTATGCTCAACTTATTAGCGGTCAAAGCTCCTAGTTGACTTGGTGACTAGAAGGTGAATGATGACGTCAGCATCCGTACAAGATGACGTCAGCAGTCCGTACAAATCCGAAATGGACCAATCGAGATCTGCCATGTGGCATCCTTGTCAGCATTGTACAGACCAATCGGATCGCGACACGTGTCCATCCGTACGGGTGACGTGGCATCTCGGTATTCGTGAGCGTACAAGTGGCAGTCCAAGTGGCAGATGAGTCAGCCTCCACGTCAGTAGTCCAGTCAGCAAAGTTTGGCGAATCAAGCTTGAACACATGGCATGGTGAGTTGGCAGAAAGTACAGTCATCATCCGAGTCAGCGCCTTGTCGTCGGCCAGTCAGCATCCTAGTCAGCTTTTTTTGCGAATTGTATTCCGCCACGTGGCACCTTCTCGGAAGGCCACGTGGCGCAGATCTGCTCCATCGACAGTTTTCAATTTTTAAGTTTGTTTAAAAAATGTATGGTGGCGGGGGTATTCGAACCCCCTACCACTCACTCTCCGCAACGGCCGCCTACCAACTCCCCTACATACGCGCACTTAACTACATGAGGAGACGGGTTTTATTTTGTTCATTTAAATTTGCGGATATGGCTATTAAAAGCCAGCGGCCGGGTTGGAACCCGCGACCGCCGGCTTAACAAAAGGACTATCCATCGATACACCCTGCGAGCCGTTTAGAATATGCATGGCGCGGATTTTTATTATTGAGATTTAGGAGATATTCCTAACTAAAAGCCTTAAAAAGGCTATTTCCCCAAAATTTTAAATTAAATCAAAACCTCCCAAATAGAATACCCGAAACTAATAATTGAAAAGGTTATTTGAAAATTATTAGGGGGATTCTTAAATAAAGATTTATATACAAATATGGGAGATTATCAAAGATTTATTATGAAAAATGGGGGGATTATGGAAGATTTGCAGATTTTTATGTATTTTGGAGAGATAAGGAGAATATTTCCAAATCTTTTGGTTGAGGGCCAAATTGAGAAAATTTTATGTATAAAAGGAGGGTGTAAGGTGAGAGTAATGGAAGTTTCTTTCAGGTGACGAAGTCTTGAAGCTGTGGAGATAATCGAAAGAGAGGTCTTGTGGAGATTCTTTGAGTCATTCTCGCACGTCAGAGCGCTGTTATGCTGCCGAAGTGCTTGGAGAATGATTGTGGTGCTTTGTAATCGATTTTGGAGTTAATCGGATCGGTCTCTCTATTGGAGAGGACCTGGAGACATAGTCACTTTCGTGACGAACTCCGTTATCAACTGTTTGCACTTCTCTTCTTCTCTCTCTTTCTGTCTCTCATTTCCTTCTTTTCTGTTAAATCACCTTGTTATTACTTTCATTTTGTTATTTCCTTAAGTTAACTTTGATTTAATTAACTTGGAATAACCATTGTAAAAGCATTGTAAATGTTAAGCATTTAAATACTGCAATCTAGTCTAGATCCTATACAGATCAAGTTGGTATCAGAGCTTAGTTGGCTATTATTGTAGTTATTTGTTTTTTTTGAATGCTAACGAGATCCAGGATTCAGAAGGGTGAAGGCAAGCTCGAAGACTTTGATCCTGAGATCGGGAAGCGTAGAACATTTTCGAAGATGTCAGTTTCTGGAATGGAGGTTCCTGAAGAGATCAGTGAGCAGGAATTTCGAAGAGCATTCCTCGAGATGAAGGCTAAGGTGGATATTCTTTTTCAAGAGAGACAAGAGCGGAAGGAACGTGAAGAAGGTTCGTCGAAGCAAGAAGATCACAAAGACATGAAAGGGAAACAACATGGAGATGGTGGCAAGCAACCAGATCATCCCTTTTCTTCTTCTCCTCCCTCTTCTCCTTCTCCTTCTTCTCCATCTTCTCCTCATTCTATTTCTTCTAATCCTTTCAAAAGTGGGTATAAACCTAAAATCAAACTGGATGTAAAATTTGATTTACCTAAATATTGTGGTGAACTTAATGCTGAGAAATTGGATGATTGGATTCAACAAATAGAGGTCTACTGTAGAGTCCAGAATCTAATAGATGATGTTGATAGGATCCAATTAGCTACTCTTCGTTTAGGAGGTACAACCTTAACCTGGTGGGAGAGTAAATCTAAGGCAGAAGTTTCACAACATGGTAGAGTCAGTTTAACTTGGGCAGAGTTTGTTAATGCTCTTAAGAAGCAGTTTTATCCCTTAGGACATATGCAGCAATTAATGATGGACTGGCAAATGTTTAGGCAAGGGAAAGGTCAAACTGTCCAAGAGTACACCCATGAATTTAGGAAGAGGGCTATTGCTTTGAATGTTCCTTTGTATACCCAAGACACGTTGAAGTACATAGGAGGTTTGCATTCCTATCTTAGGCATTCCATTTTGGTTTTGAACCCTTGTAATTTGGATGAAGTGTTTGTTCAAGCTACACACTTAGAGTCAAGGGGTAAAGGATCTTTCATTGACAAGTTTGATAATGATGTAAAGAAATCTTCTAAGAATGCAGAGACAGGGAAAGGAAAGAAGGCAGCTATAGTTAAGAAGGATGAGAAACTTTCTTGCACTCATTGTGACAAGGAAGGTCATGATGAGGATCACTGTTGGAAGTTACATCTCGAACTAAGGCCTAAGTGGGCTCAGAGACGTAATCAGAAACAGAAAGGTAAGGAGAAAGCCATGAATGTTGTTATGGATCTTGGTTCAGATTCAGATGATGAGACTAAGATAACAGCGATGGGTCTAAAAGGTAAAGCTCCTATTTCTGGTGTTTCTGTTGCTAGTTGTGCTTCTTCATCTACAGTTAATGATTTCTCTGAAGATGTGAAAAGGAATGAGCTATTTCATTTAAGGGTTGTTGCTAAAAATAGTAAAATTGATGCACTCATAGATAGTGGATCTCAGGTGAATTTAATTTCAGAAAGTGTTGTAAAGAACTTGGGATTAAAAACTACACAACATAAGAAACCTTATCCACTAGGTTGGATTTGTGAAAATGATAAGTTGCAAGTAACAAAACAATGCACCTTAAGGTTCACAATTACTAGTAAATTTGTGGATGAAGTACAGTTTGATGTGGTTCCACTGGATATCTGTGGGATAGTGCTTGGTAGCCCTTATCTTTATGACCGGAAAGCTATTTTCTACAGGGAAAAGAATCAATATCACTTGTTTAAAGATGGCATTCAGTATATTGTACATTCTCACAAGATTAAGTCTGATCATTCTTTTGCAAACACAGGGCAGTTAAAGAGGGTAATTAATGCAAGTAAAGAGTTAACTCTTATGTCTCTCAGTACAGGTGGTTCTACACTTGAACTTGGAGTAGCTAACCAGGGTCAGATGTTGCAGGATGCACTTGTAGTACAACATGAGAAAAAGATGCTTAAAAGCATTGATGGATCCTTGGGTAAAAATGTTCCTGTTGTGAAGGATCGATATGTTGTTGACTTATTTTCTTTCATTCTTGCATTGTTTAGCTTGATGCTAGTCAATTTTTGTTGGTTAGTGGCTACGGCAATTGATGTAGAAGCTTATGGAAGTAATACAATAATGTTTATGTTCAACAACATTGTTGCAGTCTTCATTGTGCTTGTGAGTCAGGTTTTCAGATGTATAGAGGATACAGGACAAGTGGGGAGGCCAAGTCCTCACTTATTGTCAGAGTAAATGTCACTTTTGGAGGTCCAAAAGGTCTTCAGTGGGGAGGCCTGATCCGGTGGACATTTTTCAGTGAAAATTGAAGTGTCTCATTTTTCTCCAGAATCTGCACCATCAGAAAGAGCTCAGCGTCCTGATTCCAACGCAACTCGAACGGAGCGAAAAGGAGTCTGTTTGCATAAGTTATGGCCAGTCAAAACTTTGGTCAAACTGGGATTAGGGGCGTCCAGGAAGCGAAAAAAATGATGTCGTCAAAAGTTGTCGAAGTCAGCATCATCGGGAAGATCTTGTTGCAAGCTTTCCAATGCAATGCGTTTTGTCGAAATCCGACATCGTATGCTCAACTTATTAGCGGTCAAAGCTCTTGGTTGACTTGGTGACTAGAAGGTGAATGATGACGTCAGCATCCGTACAAGATGACGTCAACAGTCCGTACAAATCCGAAATGGACCAACCGAGATCTGCCATGTGGCATCCTTGTTAGCATTGTACGGACCAATCGGATCGCGACACGTGTCCATCCGTACGGGTGACGTGGCATCTCGGTATTCGTGAGCGTACAAGTGGCAGATGAGTCAGCCTCCACGTCAGCAGTCCAATCAGCAAAGTTTGGTGAATCAAGCTTGAACACGTGGCATGGTGAGTTGGCAGAAAGTACAGTCATCATCCGAGTCAGTGCCTTGTCGTCGGCGAGTCAGCATCCTAGTCAGCTTTTTCTGCGAATTGTATTCCGCCACGTGGCACCTTCTCGGAAGGCCACGTGGCGTAGATCTGCTCCATCGACAATTTTCAATTTTTAAGTTTGTTTAAAAAATGTTTGGTGGCGGGGGAATTCGAACCCCCTACCACTCACTCTCCGCAACGGCCGCCTACCAACTCCCCTACATACGCGCACTTAACTACATGAGGAGACGGGTTTTGTTTTGTTCATTTAAATTTGCGGATATGGCTATTAAAAGCCAGCGGCTGGGTTGGAACCCGCGACCGCCGGCTTAACAAAAGGACTATCCACCGATACACCCTGCGAGCCGTTTAGAATATGCATGGCGCGGATTTTTATTATTGAGAGTTAGGAGATATTCCTAACTAAAATCCTTAAAAAGGCTATTTCCCCAAAATTTTAAATTAAATCAAAACCTCCCAAATAGAATACCCGAAACTAATAATTGAAAAGGTTATTTGAAAATTATTAGGAGGATTCTTAAATAAAGATTTATATACAAATATGGGAGATTATCAAAGATTTATTATGAAAAATGGGGGGATTATGGAAGATTTGCAGATTTTTATGTATTTTGGAGAGATAAGGAGAATATTTCCAAATCTTTTGGTTGAGGGCCAAATTGAGAAAATTTTATGTATAAAAGGAGGGTGTAAGGTGAGAGTAATGGAAGTTTCTTTCAGGTGACGAAGTCTTGAAGCTGTGGAGATAATCGAAAGAGAGGTCTTGTGGAGATTCTTTGAGTCATTCTCGCACGTCAGAGCGCTGTTATGCTGCCGAAGTGCTTGGAGAATGATTGTGGTGCTTTGTAATCAATTTTGGAGTTAATCGGATCGGTCTCTCTATTGGAGAGGACCCAGAGACGTAGTCACTTTCGTGACGAACTCCGTTATCAACTGTTTGCACTTCTCTTCTTCTCTCTCTTTCTGTCTCTCATTTCCTTCTTTTCTGTTAAATCACCTTGTTATTACTTTCATTTTGTTATTTCCTTAAGTTAACTTTGATTTAATTAACTTGGAATAACCATTGTAAAAGCATTGTAAATGTTAAGCATTTAAATACTGCAATCTAGTCTAGATCCTATACAGATCACTTTAAATGGCCTACATATAAATCCCCCATTCACATATGATAGATACAAAAAAATTAAGGACAAGAAAGCAAATATCAAACATAAAAGCATAAGAACAAAGGCTCCAGGCTTTGGAATATAACACATGTACACAATCCCACATAATGCATATCGAAGCCACCAATACATTGTACTAAATTCCAGGGACACAACTTCATTGTCATTGTACTAAAATTCAAGATGAATGATGTATATAAGTTCTACTCTATGTCTATCCATTCCTAATTTTGAAAGGTTAAAAACCCACCTTATGCAAACCATTTCACATAATACAATGAATGAAGATGACATTGTTATTGTAGATGATAATACAAAATAATGACAATAAAATAATTAGTGATGAGACTCTTATTGTATATGAACCAACTAAAAAAACTATTCTAACAAAAACACAAACAAAAATATTACTCTCATTTGACAATCCTACAGTTGATATCTCTCGACATTTTTTATATAGACTATGAAATATGATAGATATGCTAGTATAAATATAAATATAAATTATATAATAATGTATGGAGAAAGAAGTGGGGATATTTTTGTTTAATACATAAAAACTCAAATTCAGACAATCATTCATCTCTCTTGTTGTTGATCCTTCGTGTTGTTGACACTTGTCACCTTGACGCATATAATAATTTATCATTATTAATTAAAACTAATATGTTAATATAAATAATTATAAAATATTAGATTATAAATTAATATATTTTTAATAATATTATTATTGTAATAATTATTATACATAGTAATTGGGTTAGTAATGACATGAGTGGTAGGCGAGGCAAAGTAGATTGGTGTAGGGCAAAGGATCGGTGATGGTGGACAAAATGGCTTTGAATCTAGGAGGCAACATTGGTAGGCGATGGGAAAGCAACACAAAAGAAGAGATATCCCAAGAACAGATCAAGCACTAGGCATCAAATGAATCATGGAGAAATTGAAACACTCAGGGGCAGAAAAGAGGACTTACCGAGCACTTTGGCTAGAAAGGAAGGAGGAGGTTTGGAAATCAAGAATTTCAAAGGCCTAGGCAGCAAGGCCATGGGTGGATAGGCAATGTTGGCTTCTACAGAATGGAAGGTGATCAAAATTGGGATCAAAACCCTAGATGGGGCAAAGGCATTGGGAGTGGCAGTATGCAAATGCGACACACGAATTTGGAGGTGACTCCCTGCACGACAAGCCGAATGAAGATGAGCAAGGGAATACAAAAGAGCATGATAACAACCCAAAGCCAGATGGTAGAACATCCTTGGTTCTAAATTCAAAAAAGCTTCAAGTGGAAGTATTGCAATTGGAGAACCTCAGGATGTTGGCTAGATGGTTTGGGAAAGAGTTAAATTGGGAAATTTTAAAAAAGTGGTGGCATGAAAAGTGGGGGGAAGATTTGCAATTTAAATTACTCTCAAATGGTTATTTTCAAGTAATTTTCCCCTCGAGAGACATTAGGGAGGAGATTGTGAATGGCATATGGGTGTTGGATGATTGTGGCTTCTACATGCATCGGTGGATGGTTGGTTTTGATCCTATAAACCACAAAATGGAGGTAGTGCAAGACTAGTATAAGCTCCCCAATCTTTCGATGGAATTTTGGGAGTCAAGCATCTTAGAAGAGATCGATAATTGCTTGGGCACATTTTTATGCGCAAAAGAAAGGCAAGATTCGGTGGGACTTAACACACATGTTAGGATGTGCATCAAAAACAACCCTAACAAGGTCATCTAGAGAGAAATCAAACTAATATCGGTTCACGAAAGTTGGAAGAAGACTCTAGTGGAAGATTTTCTCCCTTGTTTAGGTTTGGTCAAAACCTTGGGACGCAGGGTTTTAAACAAGGCATCTAGCAAGAGGAAGCGTCACGGTGATGCACAATCAATAATTTAGGAGGGAGCCTCCACCAAAGCATGAATGGATCTCACTCAGAAGTAGTAAAATGATTACTAATCCAATAAGGTAGAATTTATAGATACCCACAAAAAGGGATTGAATGTGGATGAGAATAGGGAAGGCTTGGAATGCAATAGGTAGTTGCTAGGGAAAATTCATAAAGGGGTGGCTGCGGGCACCAATTCTCTGAAAGGATCAAATGAGATTTTGGTTCCTCTAGTGCAGGAGGTAGAGTTGGAGGCTAAGCAGGAGATGGTGAATGATCAAAGGGGCATATTTAAATGCAAAAATATCAAAGGCTTTGGATATTCTAGGGGAAAGTTACAGAGAGGTGGAGCTTGATTGTTTGATAGAGGTGGGCATTGAACTAGTCATGCTGGAAAAATCTATGAAGAGTAATCTATTGGAGGAGGATGAAGGAGACATGTTTGAAGATTGGAAAAACTATCCATGCTTAGAAGAAGAGGATATGCCTTTTGAAGAGAGGAGTTGTTTGAAATTGGGGAAGAGAAAAATCACTCAAATTGTTTCTTTCAAACTTGGAAGATTGGGCATAAGTTAGAAGGACATGCATAAATCCTGACTGGATTATGGAGAATGCAAGAAACAGGGAAGGATCCCGAACCAAGAAAAGCTTAAGTGGGATGGGGAAGCTGTTGGGCAAAAAAAGATCAACAAAATGCTGAAAGTAGGGAAGAATGAATCTCTTCTTTAACAACAATGAAAATCATTACATGGAATGTTAGGGGCTTAAACGCCCCTAACAAGAGGTGCCTGATCAGGCAACAATTAGAAATATTTCAAGAAGATATATGATTGCTATAGGAGACGAAGGTAGGTGAGCAAGAGAATATCAAGTTTGATAGGAAATTGAAGCATTGGAGAATGTTAGGGGTAAATGTAGATGGTACCTCCGACTGATTGATGAGTATCTAGAAACTGAAATCTTTATTGGTTGAAGAAGTGGTGAGTAGCAGACATTGGATCGTGAGTCAAGTAAGAAGTCTCATTTCAAATTTGCATTTTTTATTAATTAATGTATATGGTCCCTCAACCTACATTCAAAAAAGGAATGTATGGCAAGAACTAGGTTTGGTGCTAGCTAATTAGGGGCAGGACTTTTTCATTATTAGGGAGGATTTCAATGTAATTTTTATATTTGAAGACAAGAAAGGGGTGGGAAATGTGCTTCAATCTCAATCGGATCTGATAAATTTTGTAGAAAGTAACATGTTAATTGAGGTTCAAATGGGAAATGGAAGTTTCACTTGGACGAACATGCAAAAGCGTTATTGTAGTATAGCTGAAAATCTTGATAGGTTCTTTTTCAAAGGAAATTTGGGATTGTTTCCTTTCACTTTGGATTGTAAGATAGTGTCAGGCATTGGTTCTAATCATTTCCCAGTTCAGTTGGAAATAAATGGTGAGAAAGGACCAATAAGGTGCTCGTTCAAATTTGAAATGATGTGGTTCAAAGACCCAAATCTTCTGGATCTCATAAAGTGATGGTGGTTGAATTACAAATCGAGAGGCTCCAGGATGTTCAACGTAGTAATAAAATTTAAATCAGTAAATCAAAACCTAAGGCAATGGAACAAAAATTGTTTCAAGAACATCTTTAAGGAAAGGGGAGGGATCGAAGAAGCTTTGAAGGTATTCACAGAGAAGGTGATTCAGAATGGTATGGATCACAATAGTTATCAAGAGGAGAAGGAATTGACAAGGAAGTTGAAAGAAGTCCTATCGAAAGAAGAAATATTCTAGAGACAAAAATCCAAAGAGATGTGGTTAAAGGCTGGGGATAAGAACACAAAGTATTTTCACAACTCCAATAAGGTGAGAAGGGAAATAAATAGAATTTTGAGAATCAATTTGTCAGCTGGTAGGGTGTTGGATGATCAGGTGGAGGTAAAAACAATAGTAGTTGAATATTTCCAAAACCTGTTAAAAGATTTAGGGGGTCCAATCTGGAGGCACAAAATGTTTTGCTTAGGAATATTCCTATATTGGTATCCTTAGCACAAAGGGAAGCATTAAATTCCAAATTCACAGAACATGAGGTGAAAGTGGTGGTGTTTTAGCTACACCCAGAGAAGGCGCCTGGGCCTGATGGTTTCCAGGTGGCATTCTTTTAGAAGTGTTGGGACTTCATGGGAAAAGAAATCACTGAAGTGATTGAGGACTCAAGAGCCATGGGTTGTGTGCTCAAGGATCTAAATAAAACATTCATAGCACTAATTTCCAAAAAAGAGAAACCTGAATTGTGGGATGAATTTTGACCAATATCATTGTGCAATACCTTGTATAAGATATTGACGAAGGTAGTTTCCAACCGCTTGAAAAGGATTTTACCTTCAATTATCTCAAAGGAACAAATGAGATTCATGCAAGGAAGGTCAATTTTGGATGGTGTAATCATAGCACAAGAAGTTATACATTCTTCTCAGCGGTTGAAGAAGCTAACGATGCTGCTGAAACTTGATATCAAGAAGGCATACAACAGGGTGAATTGGAAATTTATTTTCAAGGTGATGGAAGCCTTTGGATTTTAGAAGGAATGGTTGGATTGGGTCTTTGTATGGGTCACTTGCCCTAGATTCTTAGTCTTGGTGAATAGTTCTCCAAAAGGTTTTTTCAATGCTTCTCAGTGTCTACAACAGGGAGACCCACTTTCTCCCTTTTCGTTTATTATCATGGTTGAGGCTTTGGGGAGATTGGTGAACAAAGCTCAACATGATGGTTGGTTGGAAGGTCTTTAAGTCACTAGTTGTCTTCTGAAGGTAACATGTCAACAATTCATGAATGACACAATGCTATTTGGTTTTGCTACAGTTAGGGAGGTTGAAAGACTAAAAGATGTCCTAGATAATTATGTTGAGGCTTCAGGACAGGAGATAAGTATAATGGAATCTGAAGTGTTCTTTCTCAATACTAGCAGGGAAAGAAAAGAACAAATATTGAGAATATTAGGCTTTAAAAGAGGGATGCTTCCATGTAGATACCTCGGTCTTCCTCTAGCGAAGGGAGTGCGACATAGAAATATATGGAGCACTTTGAAAGATAGAGTGAGGAGGGGTTATCTTCGTGGAAGGGAAAATGGTTTTCTTGGGTAGGAAGGCCAATGTTAGTTAAATCGGTCATTGTTGCTTTCCCAATTTACATGCTCTCGTGTCTCCCATCGGTGCTTGGGGAAAACAAGGAGCTCAACAAGAAGATGAAGGATTTTTTCTAGAAGGGTAACTCAAAGTAGCACAAGTTCTCACTTGTAAAATGGCATAAAGTAGATATGAAAGAAAGAAAGTGGATGGGGTTGGGGTGAAGAATCTACTTCTTCAGAACAAAGAATTAGGGGAAAAATTTGATATTAGCACTCCATACAAAATGATATTTGAAGTGGGTTAATATTCTGAGGGAAAAATATCTGGATGGTGAGGTTAATAGTATTTTCACAGCTAGAAATCTTCCTTGCGGTTCTTGAATATGGAATTTCATGAAGAGCTCTAGAGATTTAATTTTGGATCATGTCACCTTGGAGATCAGGGATGGAAGTTTGGCTTTGTTTTGGGAAGATTCCTGGGAAGGAAACAATAGCAACAAAAAGATACGATGCACCAGGGTATTAATGACCAAGGTGACTTTGTATCCATTGTGTGGACTTTGACTCAACATACAAAGAATATTCTTGTTCATGCCAGAGATACAAAAAAATTGTTTAAAGTATATGATTGGGTTGTGTTAATAACATGTCAGACTAGTAACACAAGAGGTATTAAGCACCTAATATGCCACTGCTTCACGAAATGCTTCAAAACAACTTTCATATACTCAATAAAGCAAGTATTTGCCATGGTAATCTCACAAAAGTATCTTACAAACAACAAATTGAAATGATTCTCAATTTCCCCCATTCCTTATATTCTAAATCCTTATGGACATCCTTGAGAGATCCTGGGAATGAGTCAATAAAATAAATCATAAAAATAAGACTATAAAAGGATAAAAACAAAGTTGCAGTATCACTTGCCATATCTGTTTTTGGATTTTGTATTATTTGACTGTTTTTGGATTTTGAATTTTTTTTGACTAAGCTAAAGTAAAGCATGATAGAAACCTAAAGGGACTAACCTACGACCTTGGGGGCTAATCAGAGAAAAGCCTTGCCTACATTGTACATGCAGAGACTACGTAGTTTGACTGGTTGAATCAAAGCATAAACTTGTTTTTTTGGGATTTCAAACAACATTGATAACTTGGATTGATATTCCACTTCCATTTCTAGAGGATATGTTGCGAGAAATCTACTTGAACTAGCTGTGAGGATCAAGCGAATGTTGATATCTTAGAATTTTTGAGTGAAGGAATAATCCAATGATGTTTTGTTTTTGATGTTTTCAAATGTTTTTGATTTTTGTTGTTTCTAGATCTTTTTTATTTTGTTTTTTTCTGGCTATGATAGGATGCACAAAGATCTAATCCACAACCAACTTTAGGAAGTTTTCCCTATTTGGAGACAAGACTACTTTCCTAAATCAGTAACAAGCCATGGTTGGATACATGTTTTATTATGAAATGAATGGGTGAATGTTGTGGATAGTATCGATAGATAATGATGCGAGTCTTATTCAAACATAACACTTGTTTGCCAGGTTTTCATTATGGTACATGTTCTATGAGCGCCACAAAGTGGGTTTCACTCATGGAACGTTTTATTTCTCTTTACTATTTTTCTTTGCTTTTTGCTTTTTTTTATGTGACTAGTGATAGATAGCTCTTGATCATTTTTTTCAACATTTGGGTTTGAGATATTTTTAATGTTGTCATTGGTAGATGGACCTTGAATTTTGTCTTCGATAGTTATTTCTCCTTGATCAATAAGGTCTTGGATGAGATTTTTGAATGTAACACATTTTGATGTATCATGACTTTTTACTCCATGGTATTTACAATAGATCTTGTCATCGTACCATGGGAATTTGATGCTAGGTTCACCACTTCACGATGGTTTTTGAAGTGTGATAAGTTTGGCATTGACTAATTGGTTTAAGACACCCTCAATTGGCTCCCCTACAGGAGTGTACTCACGTTTAGTAGTATGGTTTAATTGCAAGGTTGGTTGTGGTGAAGATGAATTTTAAGATGGAATTTCCCGATTTGAAGGATGATATTATTGATGGATTTGATTTTGAAGTTGTGACCATTAATGTTGTTGATTCACTTGATGTTGTGGTTGATGATTTTGATGTGGATATTGTTGATTATGGGATTGATATTGTTGTTGGATTTGATTTTGTTGTTGTGACCATTGATGTTGTTGATTCACTTGATTTTGTGGAAATAGACTTTGTTGTTGATATGAATAAATGTTTTGATGAGTGTCATGATGTTGTCGACATTATGACCCACTTTTTGGAGGGTGTCCAAAGCGTTGTTGATAAAGTTTGTCAACTTATTTTTCAAGTGCATTTAGCTTAATTTGTTGTTGTAGACTTATTTTCTCTACTTGATGTTGTGATCCTTGATAAGAGTGATTTGGGTAATAGATTGATGTTGACATGTTGTTGGGAATGTTATGGTTGCCTGCTTAAGATGTCCTAATGCTCAATACCTTGTCATAAGGTCACTTGGTTTGCTGTGTTTCTCCACTGGTTGGGTGTTTCGTTCTTCTCAATTATGAAGGTCCTTAAATTGCTAATGATATTTGTCTATTCACATTCAATGTGTGTGAGACTTAGTTGTAGGATTGGTGTTGTAAGGTTTAGTTTGTTGAATTGGATCAAATGGTCGCCAAAAGGTCATATGGTGAAGGTGTAGGTGTTTTGATATAGTTTGTTATGAAGCTCAAGACCCTAAGGTTTGAGTGTTGTTTGGAGGTGGCACTATTCCTTGAACTCAAAATGTTGGGAGGCTTAGATTGATATCTCACTTCTTTTTCTAGAGGATATGTTGCAAAAAAGCTTACTTGAACTATCTGTGAGTTTCAAGTAACTATTGATATCTTAGAAGTGCGAGTGAGGGAATAATCCAAGTTTGTCTGTTTTGATCCTGATTTCCAAAAGTAGAATGGAATGTTGAGAGTGGATGAAGGACTATATGACTTATCTGGGTTTCTGATTGTTTCGTTCTAACAAGGATCCTGTAAGTAGCTTCAGATTGTCTTTCTGATTATCAACAAGATAGAGCAAAAGCAATGTTTTTTGAGCAAAAGCGACAAACTATGAGCAAAAGTGATCAGATTTATCAACTGTGACCTAAAATTTGTCAAGTGTGTCAGTTTCTAGGAAACAAGTGCGAGCTAAAATGTCAAGTGCGACCTCTGTAGGAACTAGTTTCATAAGATAATTTGCAACATTAATTAAAGTGTCAACTTTCTTAATTAATACCTTCCCACTCTCAACCATTTCTCGTACAAAGTGATACTAAACATCAACATGCTTAGTACGAGCATGCTACATAGGATTTTTGGCTAAACACATAGCACTCTGACTATCACATTCAAGTTTAACTTACTTGCAATTAAAACCAATACCTTTCCAAAGTCTATGTATCCAAACTGCCTCTGTGGAGGCATGTGAAACCATTGAGTGTGTTGAACTCATGTCCAACCAATGTGTAGGCTTCCCGGTCTTTACCGTTGAAAAATATTTTTCTTACAAGTAACCATTCTAACATATATCTCTTACCATAAGAGAACTCAAGCCTCACCTATTTCTCCAAGTATCCATGAGGACTTGTAACCAACTAATCCATGCCAAACTCCAAATGCAACATAGCACTATCATGAATTAATCAAGCAAATGATTAATGTACCTAATACTTAAGAGAATTACACAAGATCAATGTCAAAGCTCCAATCATGAATCAGGAACATAAACATGAAAACACAATCTAACCATCTCCTACTAGGAGATCACATGCACCATAACATATATACATCTTGGTCTCAAGAGAACAAGTACCATGCCAAACTTTAAATGCATATCAAGAGTACCTTAAACCATGACATAATAGTAACCACTCTAAACCAAGAAAAAACCATATCCTCAATCACATGAAAATAACCTTACCAATGATGCATCCACGTCATTGCCAACAACTCTCACTGATCTGTGGTACGAGCTACACATGATGGCATCATGACTACCATCCTCCTCATGAAGATCACTCTTTAACATCAAGCAAAGAGTCATCACTAACATTTTTACATGAAATGATCAAAGCATGGTTACCATTATCTGAGGATTCCTTTGTAGAAGAATCGAAACTCTTTTTCTTGTTCTTACAATCCTTCTTCACATGTCCCAGTTTACCACAGTTCCAACACTTTAACTTACTTCATCCTTTTGACTTACCCTTCCCTTCCTTGTCTCCCTTAGGTTCCTTTTTCTCAGGCCTACCTTTTACAAATAAGGCACCTTGGATTTTTGTTTTAGACTTCCTCCTCATCTCGTATGATAGGAGAGTAGGAATTATATTGTCCATCTTTGGATCTGCACCATTACCACTGATAGCAACAATTAGATTTTCCCAAGATTCTGGTAAAGAACAAAGTAAAAAAATTTGTTTATCTTCATCTTCTAGCTTTACATCTACAAATGCTAACTGACTTAGAATCAAATTAAAAGCATTCAAATGATTTGCAACATAATCACCATCTTTCATCTTTAAAGAATACAACTGTCTTTTTAGATACAACTTATTAGTAAGACTTTTGGTTTGATAGATATCACCTATTCTCTTCCACAACTTATATGTAATAGTTTCTTCTAAAACATTCAAGAGAACAACATCAACAAGACATAATCTTATGGTCCCTGTGTAAACCCACAAAAGTGGTTTACAATTTGAATGAGAAAGGAAAACTAACAAAAAATGAATCCATGCCAAAAAAATTCATTCATTGGGTTTGAACAAACTCAATGGTTCGAACAAACCAAAAGAGGGTTCACTCAAACCTAGGTTCGAGCGAACCTATTAAATGCATCACTCTAAAAAAGCAAATGCAAACCCCTTTTTGAAAGGGGTTCACTCGAACCCCCCTTTGCCCTCATTCTCTCCCTTAGGCACTTTGAAAGTCCAAATTTTTATGATTTGAAGTTCAGGTTGAGGATGAAAATGGAGGAGACTTCAAAAACCCAACTGGAATCAGGTAGTCCTCAGAACGAGCTATCCAACGACTATAATTTTAATATGTTTTGGTTTTATTATGTATTTGTTTTTTAGTTTTATTAAACATAGGTTTTTCACCAAAACTCAAGCTCTTTATTCTACACATGTGGAAAAATAGTAGATTATCAAAAAATATTTTGAAAAATATGAGTGCACCAGATATTGAAGTCCTTGATCCAACATTTTTTTTTGAATTTCAATACATACAAAAAAAGTTACGCGTTATATGGTCGCACTATGTTTGAATTATAATTGGTTTGACTTCGAAACTTGATTAAAGAAGAAATATTCAATAAAAAAATATCTAACCAAGTGGAAGCACTAGATATCATAGTTACAAATCTAAATTCAAAAGAATTAGAATTTTATCCTTCATGGAAAAAAAGTTATGCGTTATATGGTGAGAATCACTTTTTTAAAATGTTGTTTTTTGAAAAAAACTAGTTTTCGAGGGAGGTGGAAAAAGAAGTGCAATATGATTCCAAAACTTTCAAAAAAAATATATTTAGAATTTATAGGAAAAATGTCATGGAACTCTAGTTAGCATCATCTTCAAATTCCTCACGGTTTAGTTGCTATAGGTGCCCGAAAGTGAAGATTTAGTTAAAAAAAATTATTTCAGTGTCTAGTTTGGCCAAAAATTGTAAACCACTATTGTGGTATCACCCCTCTCTTTCCTTCTTATCAAGCTTAGCCCAATCCTCATCTGACATCATTGTAGGTGACTTTGTCTCATTACCAACAACTAACCACTGATCTCTCATCCTTCAATTTTAGTTTCCCCATCATCCATTGAATCTTTCAATATCTAAACGAGAATTAAAACTCATTGTAACAAAATTATTTTCCAAAATCAGCAATAACACAATAGTAAAAGCTCCCACTATAGCCAAAAAACCTTCAAACTTTTAAGAGAAATGCGTCCCAAACTCTACCACAACGATTAGCTCTGATACTGAATATTGAAAATGGAGGTAATTATGTAGCTTTAAAACTTGTAAAACTATTATACTATAGATCTAATTATTCTTTGTTACAAATTATTTGTATGATTATCTAGTTAGATTCATTTTACCATTTGTAGAATGAATATAGAAGATTGTAGAAGATTAAGACAAGAAGAAAGAAGTTACACAACATATACTGTGGAGAAACCCTTTCAGGAAAAAAACTCCATCGAGAATCAATGTATTATTTAATCTCAGAATAAGATTACAATAATTCCAATCCTTGTTTGAAATGCTTTTTTTGCCTTCAACAATTCTTCTTCACAACCTGCAATAAAATCTAATTAACTCTCTTCAACTTGCTGCAATATAAAGACAATAATGAACCTTGTAAACTCCAAAGAGTTTACAATTACAAAGCACAATGCTTATCTCACAAAACCAACGCCTATTCTTTGCAAGTAGAGTTATACCATGAAGAACAATGTCAAAACAAGTCCATCCATTTGGGCGTCCCAAACTGAAGTCATAACTCAACATTGATTCCGAAGATATCTTGTAAGCTTATCCTCAAAGTTGGCACCCAAGAATGAGCCCACTTAACTCAGCCTTATAAAATATCTTATCATGCAAAAGTGTTAACTCCAAGATGCCAATTTGGGCGCCCAAGGTGGGTCCAAGTCAATCTCTGTTAACTAAAACATATCTCTCCACCATTCATGCAAATATCATGCATGATTGATCATCCCCACTTAACTGAAAGTATCACCTATTATCTGTCATGAAAATCAAGTCATTAGTCATGCATTCCAAGTCAACTAAAGTCAACTAGCATTCAACTGAAACTAACTACATGCAACTGAAGATAACTGAACCATAACTGAACTAAACTAAACTAAATTGAACTGAATTGAACTGAACTAAACTAAACTCCATGCATGTAAACATCAATCCCTAACTTCTAGGATCTTTACATGCATTATTGAAGTGGTATCTTTTCTCCAAATAGTTAACTTAACTCAAGGTGAGTTCCACCTTCCATGTGGGTGCCCCATGTGCTCCTATTTTGGAGTTCTTCATGGGCATCCCCACATGTTCCTATCATTTATAATTAATTATAAATGTCTATTTACATATTCATTTCATTCGAATTTAATCTCTTTCTAATCCTAGTGTTTGGGGAACACTTTCCAAGGACTTAGTAGATACATGAAATAATGTTTAGGATTGCAATTAAATGGCATCCTATTCCCAACAATTGTGAGCAGATTTTAGGCAAGTGCGCTAGTTTATGAGAAGCAAGGGTGAGCAAAAAGAAGCAAGTGCACTGGTTTTGCATCAAGTTCGCATATTCTATCAAATGCAATTGTTTTCATTGGTGAAGTTTTTGGGACAAAGGGAAAAAGTAGACTTTTTCTGGCAAGTGTGCCCAATTTTGGATCAAGTGCGCTAGAAATAGTAGAAGTGACCTCTGTGTAAATTGGTTTTCTAATTTTAGTGTTTTGATAGCAACATTGATATTTTTCTTGCAAGTTTTGGATGTTTTGATTTGTTTCCAGATGTGGCAAGCGATACAACAAATTTGATTGACTCAAAAAGAATGTACTTGTGTAACATGTATGTCTATTGATTTAAGTTGTGAAATCACAATACCCAAGCCATAGTTTCCAATGTTTACCTTGAGCCAATGTAGCATGAAATTAAAGCCTGAATATTTAGAAACCTTTAAGGAGATCCTTCAAGGAGTGCAAATATAGGGATTCTCTTAAAAGCATACACTAAGTCAAAGGGTTTGTGATTCAACCATCATGTTTAGTGTTTGTTTTGATGTATTCTTTTTAGATCAAGCACAAAGTTTGATGTCAAGTTTGTTTTGAATGTTTTTGGAAAGTTTATACATAAATAAACATTACAACCCTAAAGATAGAAACCATCCTTTTAGTTAGGCTTGCCTTATGCCCCAAAGGGATGATTTTACATGCAACTTATGGCGTGGGCCTAAAGTCAGACATGGAAAGTAACTTCTTAGAAGTAAATTTTGATACACCACTTTCAAAGAATGTTTTTGGATAAAATGGTAACTTCTACAAACATTTTGCAATTAGTAACATTTTGGGATTATTAGTTTTAGATATCTATACATGTGGTGTTTTGCTCAATTAAGAGGCCTCCCAGCCCTTTCAAGTTTTAGCGTATCACGAGATGTGTCTCAATAGGTAGGCCCTCTAAAGGTATGCTTTAAAAATAAAATTGTGAAGCTCAAAATGTTTTCGCTCACCCAAGATCGCCAAAAGGTGCGAGGGGAGAAGACAAACATCTACCTTGCCAAACAATGAATGCACAAAATAAAATTCATCACAATTTGATTCTTTTTAAGCACCTCGTGCAGTGCTATCCCCAAAATAATGTGTGAAAAACATAACAATTTTCTATTTTTTTATTGCACCAACATGAAGTATTATGGATATCAATCACTAAGATAGCAAAGGTGCAATACAAAACTGATTTGTTCATTTTTAAGCCCAAAACTTGAATGCTTCTAAATTGATCATGGTCTTACTTTGTTAACAAAAATAAATGCAAGCATGCATCAAAAAAAGGAAATTGTTATGGTCATTTAAATAGAAAATTAAACATTCTAAGTGATATTTGAAAGTTCAAAACTTTTTAGAGCACCAATTGAACTGCTTGTTTGTATTGTTCTTTTTATGCACCAAATGAACATTCTCTAACTATGAAAGCTTGGAAAGAATTCAATTTAGAGCACTTAAATCAAAAATGTGTTTGTTGTGTTATTCTTTTTAAGCACCAAAATGAAGGATTCTTAACTTAAAAAGTATTGAAATGATTCATTTTAAGAGCACTTAAATTGAACATTTGTTGTTATAGGGTTCTTTTTAAGCACCAAAATGAAGGATTCCTAACTTAAAAAGCATTGAAATGATTCATTTTAAGAGCACTTAAATTGAAAATGTGTTGATGTAGGGTTTTTTTTAAGCACCGAAATGAAAGATTCCTAACTTAAAAAGCTTTAAAAATATGAAGCTCTTTGACCGTTTATCTTCCCTACAGAAAAAAAGTGTTAGTTATTTTCACAAAAAGATGCACCATAAATCTTACAAGATCTGCATAAGAGATATTAGAAAATTTCCAAACACCACACACAATCAAACGTTAGGGTTAGACAATTGGTTAAGCATCAAAACCTTACAACCTAGACCAAATTACGAGGTAATTTAACTTTAAGTGCTCCAATAGAAAATTTAATTGTACAAATACTGAAAATTACCTACACCATTGCAAAGATCATGAAATTCTACCCCATTTAAAAAAAGTACTAAAAAATACTTTCATATGACCAAGATATGGTCATTTGAAGATAGGGTAAAAAAAGTCTTGATTGCCAATCAATAGCGCTTTGTTATGTCAAAAGCACCCTCTATCAGAGAGCAAAGGCACCAAAAAATGTCAAAAGCGTCAAAACACAGGTCAAATGTGCCAAAATCATTGTCAAAAGTGCCAGAATCATTGTCAAATGTGCCAAAATAGCACGTCAAAAGTGCTAGAACTGTGAAAGCAGATGCAAAAATTTTCTAAGCTTGTGTGTGAGGATTTTTCCAGAGTGCTTCCGAGATCTGCAACTTGAATTTTTGCTCAGAAAATAGTTAGTGTTAGGGACCGTGGTCCCACCGGGCGTGCCAGAATGTGTGAGGGGGGAAATCATGGAGCATAAACAAGACAAATGCAATGAAATACATATCTAATCTAAATAAAAAAACTAATCTAGGTAGATCTATTCCTTCACTCATGAAATGACTTTCTACGATATTGAAAACACAATTGAAATCCTATGATTATCACACTGCAATTCAAAACAAAAAGAGAAGTTACCATCCCATTTCAAAGTGTGTTCACCTAATGTTGGGTTGTTCATATCACTACAAAGCCTCCATTGTTGCATGCGAGAAGCTTTGATGCGATGTCTTGGTTGATTGAAGAAATATTGAAGCTCTACCAATGGTGATTAAGAATATTGGCAATACTTCATTGTGCAAATGAGTTGATTCTTCAATCCTTTTTGTGAGGAAAGATGTTTATAGAATTTGTGATTTCAAATGAATGATCAAGATCACGTAGTAGAATATCTTGATTGACGGTCAAAAGATGTTGAGAGGAAATAGACATGAATAATCTGTGCAAAATAGATTACACAATTTGTGTGATTGAATAATCCATGTGATTGAGAAATAGATTGATTAGTTAGGAACATAGATTAATCAGTCAAGAATAGATTGAGAAATCAGGGGATCATGATTTGCTCAATTAGGAAAGTGGTTGAGAATGATTAATTAATTGATTTAATTAATTAATTCATTCTCGAGTTGAACATGCAAATCAAGTTTGAATTTTGCAAATAAAATTGCATTAGTTTGATTTTTGATGATGTTTTGAATAGTTTATTCAAATTATTCAAATTTTGGAGGGAAAGTGAGTTAATTAAATTATTATGATTTAATAATTTAATCGACTTAGGGGAATAAAGTGATTTAACAATGTAATTAAATAATTAGTGTTATTTAACTAGTTAGGACGAAATAAAGTTAGATTAGGACTTTATTAAATAAATGCAATTTATTTAATTGGTTGAAATCGATGAAACATGAATTAATTAAATAATTTCATATTATTCCATTAATAGAAAAAATAGGGTTTTAGGACTTTATTAAATAAATGTAATTTATTTAGTTTATCAAAAATGATGGAAAAATGAATTAATTAAATAATGTCGTATTATTCAATTAATAGGGGGAATTAGGGTTTTTGATGTAATTGATGTCTTGCTATTCAATGATAATGATGTCGATGATGTGAAAATGTCATTTGGTATGTGTGATAAGTGTTAGGTCAATTTTACATGTCTATAATAATATATTAATATATAATATATCATTAAATTAGTTGAATTGGAATATAACACTTTATTATAAATATATTTATTTATAATTTATTATATTATTATCTATATAGATTATTATTATTATTTTTATTATTATATATTGTTTATAATAAATTATTAAATAATATATAATATATTTCTATATTAATTTGAAATGTGGAGCTTATGCACAACACCTTCAAATAATAAATATCATAGTCCTAAATATCAAAAAAATTATAGTATTTATAAATTAAGTGGTATTAAATCATTAATTAAATATAAGCTTGTATTTCTATTGTATATATATATATTTTGATACGTAAATATTTGTATTAATTGATTAAAAAAATATTTTACATTCAACACTGTAAATGTCTAGGAAATTCAAAAAACCCCAAATCACCAAAAAGCTGCACCAACCCGACAAAAAACTATGCAACAGACCCACCATAGCAACTACCAATACCCAACCTATCCCAACCAGGAGAGACACAAATTTAAACAAAAAAATGAAACATTACATAGAGAATCTGCACCTCAATCAACCCACAACACTCTGTCCGCAACTAAGAAGTCCCGGAAGAGGTGATGCCAATCCATGCCACCCAATGGTTCCAGAAACAAGAAGTGTTTCAGGAAGATTAACCCGCACCTCACCTGTTCTCGATGTCGCCTGAGGTCTTCACCAGAGATGTCTATGATGGATGGGAAAATCTCCACCCTCTCCCCGGGAACCAAATCCCTCTACAAGTCACACAGCTGCGACACCCCAACACCCAAAACAACAACAATGATCACGTCCATGGTGCCTTCTCGAAGGTTTTCCCACACCAATTTCCTTGCAATTATCATCACTGTGTGTGTGTGTGTGTGTGTGAAATGTGTAAAGTTAGTATCAACACAAACCTTAATGAAATGAATTATATCAAAGATTCAAAGCAAACAAGTTACTCTAATTTGCAACAAAATAAATCTTTTGAGAACATCTCATTGTCCTCTATTCTTAATGACTCTTTTAACCTTTTGGCCCTCAGATTTCTATGTGCACAAAGGCTATTAGAATGACAATTAAGAAACAAGATTAACATTCAACATGCAAGCCAACTAAGTTCCTACATGCAACTATACGATGGATGATGGTGATTATGATGAATGGACAAATGGGGGTGGATACTATGGTAGTGATCTATATGATTCTATATATGATTATACATATGCTCAAATGAAACTATGGAAAACTAAAATGATACTCCATATGCTCATATGAAAATGCTAATCTAAAATGCAACTATGATGCAACTTAGGGTGACATAAAATGCAACTATGAAGCAAAGTGTTAGTCTAAGCTTTAACTATGATGCAAAACATGATATAAAATGTAACTATAAGACTCCATAATGCTCCCAAGCTCGAATGATATTTCTATATGATAACTCTATTCAAAAGTGGATGCAAAATACAATGCCAAAGGGTTGTATTTATAGCCTTTTCCAAGCATCTTGTGAGGTGGCAATAATTGACGATCCAAATTCAAACAAAGAAGAATGGATGGTGAAGATGGAGATAATCAAGATGTTGTCCCCTTGAATAAAGACAACATGCCATTTGGATGGAAGAATCTCTTGACCAATGGGCAACATGTCATTTGGATGGAAGACTCAAGTGTAGGAAGAAAAGACCATGTGCTTTTAAAATTGGTGGAAGTGTGTGAGGAATAAGCCACGTGATTTTAAAATTGGTTGAAGATAATTCTAATTAAAAATTAGAATTATTTAATTTCATGTGACCTTGGTGAGGTGGCACAAAAAGTTGTAGACATGTGCTCAAATTCTTAATCGAGATTAGTGAAGATTAATTAAATAAAACAAGCTTATGGAAATTTGTTTATTTAATTAATTTAGAAGAATATGTTTTAGATTTGGAGAATTTAGAAAATGAACAATATAAATAAATTGAGAATTTATTTATACGTAGTTGAAATATTAATTAAATAGCTAGTATTTAATTAATTAAAGATGACCAATTTTAGGTGTATACATTCTTCCCCTCTTTGAAGTAATGTGTTTACACATTGCTTGAAAGAAAAATTTGATACCGATGCTCATAAAAGTTTTCGATGCCCCAGGCGTTGATTTTCAGGTATTGACAGATATATGCCCCCTCAAGAGATAAATCGATGAAGTTTGGAATTTTGATGATTTGTCGATGATTGGATGATTGTGTGATGATGTTGCAATGATGTGATAATGATCCAATGTTAAACCAATGATACTTTGAAATCAGACACGATTTATCTCTCGAAATTTGATTCTACACTCGCTCCTTGAACAATTTTGATTAGTTAAAACCCATTTTTGGTAAAAATAAATAAATAAATCCCACCATAATTCCCTCCATTAACCTTTAAAAAGGTTAAAAGTGGGAAAAGCGAATTCATTTGCACATTGTGATTTTGGAGAATTTGGAGAGTGGAGAGCTAGAGGAAGATGGTGATTCCATATCATAGGCATCGTTTCAAGCGCGTTTGCCGCCATGGTCGCCCTGCTGCAGCTGGACCTCCGGTACACATTATGAGAAACCTCCTTTAGTCATTTTTTCTGCCTTTTATTGGTGTTTTGAACTTGGTAGATAGATGTTTTAGGGCATTTAAAGTCATTTTTGCACTTTTGGGGGGTATTTTTACTGTTTTGGAGTCATTTTTGGGTGTTTCTGAGAGTTTTCACGCTTCTTGTGCCTGAAATGGTGCTTTTTTTCCATTATGTGGTGCTTTTTGGGTCCCAAATGACACTTTTTTCTAGTCTTTTGGCACTTCCTATAGCTTTGATTTTTTGTTTGGGCCTGTTTCAGTGCCTTTTGCCCCTGAAATGGCACTTTTTGTTGATTCTGTGGCACTTTTTGCTAATTCTGTGGCGCATTTTGTTGATTTTGTGGCACCTTTTGTTGTCTTGGGGGTGTTGGTAGGGTTTGTCTTTGATGATTCCTGATGATTTTCCCTATTGTTTTTCTTGTCTGATGATGTGTGATTGATTAAAGTCCTCTTGGTTATGCCAAATGTTGCATTGTTGATGTTCGTTGAGGCTTGTATAATGTTCATGAATCATGTTAGTCATTGTATTGTGCTATTCAGTGATGCTTTTGATTGATTTTAGTCTAACTATGTGATGTTCGTTGTTTGATTAATGTTCGATAAGATAGTTGTTGATTTGATCTCAAGATAGGTGAGAGTCAAATGATAGGATAACTTGATGTATTGACCTCATGATAGGTGAGGATCTATGATAGGATTGATGATGTTTCGACCTCATGATAGGTGAGGATCGATGATAGGAATGATGCTTGATCCCTCATGATAGGTGAGGATAGATGGTAGGATTGATGATGTATCAACCTCATGATAGGTGAGGATCAATGTTAGGATTGATGGTGTATCGACCTCATGATAGGTGAGGATCGATGATAGGATTGATGATGTATTGACCTCATGATAGGTGAGGATCCATGGTAGGATTGATGATGTATCGACCTCACGATAGGTGAGGATTGATGATAGATTCACTAACGATTATCCTGATTAATTGATTGATTTGATAGATTGACTGATGATCTTGATTGAACCTAATGTGATTGACTGATGATCTTGATTGAACCTAATTTGCTTGATGTAATGTTGATTTGTTTGTCATGATATGATTAGGAGGACCTTGATGTTCTCGAGTCTTAGGAGTGTTTCTCGAAGACGTGGGATATGGTTCGTTAGTTGATGCAGGCTGATTTAGATATTATCGTGTGTTGTGGTTTGACCTCATTGGTAGATATACCCCAGTATAGGATTAACAAGGGTTTACTGACTGCTTTGGTAGAGAGGTGGCATAGTGACCACAACACCTTTCATCTGGCTATTGGGAAGATGACAGTTACTCCCAAGGATGTACATCGTATCTTGTGGATTTCAGTGGTTGGCGATATAGTTGTGTATGACAAAGTAGAGAAAAGCGGGATCAATGCCTTGCTTAAGATTTTTTGAAATGATCATGTTTTAGGCTGTTGGGTCCCCTAGCGGGAGATATGATCCTCTACCATGTGTTATGTCTGGGTTTGTTGGCAGATTCCTTTGTCTTGATCATAGGTCAAAGGGATTATCGGTGGGCTGGGGTCAAGTATTGGAGTGTATGATGTTGGAGGGGACTAGATATGCATGGGGTTCTTGCATGTTAGCTCATTTGTATCATGATTTGCACTAGGTTGTTATTGTGGGGTGACAAGCCTCTCTTCCCGAGTTACGTTGTTGTAGATATGGGCATGGGAGCATATAGCGATCACTCGACCAGTGGGAGATAGACAAAAATTGATAGGTAGACCTTATGTGTTCAACTACACCGATCTGTGTGTCCAACATAAGATTGGAAAATTAGATGATTTGGAGACCATGACATGGTTCCCTTACTTGGATTGTGAGGTGTGACTAGAGGATCGGGTGGAGATTCCCTTCATGCTACTATCGTGATACTTGATGGGACATACATGTTCTATACTTGAGAGATATTTTTATCTACAAGTTTTTCATCGGTTTGGATGAGTTTAGGTGATGCCTCAGGGGGTTGCCCATTATTCACGACGATGACAAGATGTGACAAAGTGGGGGCCATGCTTATCTTATGATGTTGCTTGTACTGAGTATTATATATTGGTGCCATGTGTGGGATTATTCTCCACAGGTTGCAGATGCAGGGATGACAGAGGATTATTCTGAGTATTTCTACACACATCCCTTTCTGAGGTTATCTAGTCCTAATGAGCCATTTCCGCTAGTTGATGATGATGACAGGGCACCACCTCAGGCACCGAGATAGAGGGGGGATGGAGAGGAGGAGGAGAGTGATATTGGGGATGGAGGGGATGATGATGGTGTTGAGGGTGGTGGTGGGGGTGGTGACGATGGTGGCGGTGGTAGTGATGATGGTGGTGGTGGTGGTAGCTTAGGTGCAAGGCTATCGAGTGCAGTTGGTAGTCACATTCTAGATTTTGCAGTTCCTAGACATAGGAGTACTACGGTACCTCAATCGATGATTCCTAGGATTTGAATTGGAGTCCCCTCTCATGAATAGTAGGCACAAATAGAGGCATTATAGGCACAAATTCAGACTCTTCAGGGTGAGTTAGTGCAGGCTCGGGCACAAGTTCAGACATTGATGGCTGAGAAAGATGCAGAGAGGCAGTAGGTACAATAGGTACAGGCATAGGTTTAGACTCTTTAGGGTCAGTTAGTGCAAGCTCAAGCACAGGTTCAAACACTGACGACTGAGAGAGATGCAGATAGGAAATAGGTACAACAGGTACAAGCACAGGTTTTCATACTTACTGCAAAGAGGGATGTCATGAGACAACGGGTAGAGCAAGTTGAGGCCATTACTGAGAGATTACAGCAGGCTGCAGCAACTACTAGTACATCCAATTATTTCACAAAGTTTCGGCACACTGCTCAGGAGGCTTAGTTTTACAAGGGTAAATATCATGAGCTAGTTCCTCCCGAGTGGTGAGAGAGCTTTGTATAGTCTCAATCTGGTAGGTCTTAGTCTCAGACTATTAGCATAGGTGTTACACAACCATTTCCCAGAGATAGGAGAGATCTTGGTGCAGGTCTGTCAGGTGGAAGAGGTACCGGTTCTGTGATGCTAGCACCATCTGGGGGGAGCTCAACATAACTCCGATTAGGATAGTATATTTTTGATGTCCTTTGGATATAATGTACACATTGTTGTGACACTGGTGATGTACTTCTTGTGTTCATACTTTACAATACAATGCCGCTTTTGATGTTGATGTATCTCGTCATACTTTTGGATATCCTCGTACACTTTGACATTATGATTTTGTTGAGGTTATATGATATGCAACGATGATGATGATCTATGTGTCGATATGATGTTTATATGATGATGATGATGATGATGATGATGGATGCGTTTGATTTCTATTTTATGATGCTATGTGACGTTTTGCATGATGGTGATATGATATGTTATGGATGCAAATGATGATGCAACTGATGTGTTATGATTTTATGATTCTTTATGAATGATGTTTATATGATGTACGTGATGGATCCTATTATGAAATGTGATGTATTTTACATTTTTTGTACTTTTCTTATGCAAATAAAGGATGTAATGGGTGTATGTATGATGGATGAAATGATTGTGTGATGGTACCTAATTCTATGAGAATGTATGCAATGGTGATATGACATGACGATTATGTGATATAGGCAAGGATAATATGACATGATAATGCATGATGAATGATTCTATATGTTTTATGGATTTATACAAATGATGTTTTATACTATGTGAAATGGATTTGATTATGCAATAACAATATGTGATGAAATTCAATGTTTATATTGATTATGTATGGATGCAATGCAAATGATATATGATGTTTTGTAATGATATTATGATTATGTGATGCAAATGATTGTGTTCTAGGATCTTAAGCTTAAATAAGTGAATCTATCCACCTTCCAAGAGTTGTGGGAAGGTTGTTGTCAGTTGATTCTTTGTTAAATTAAGCTTTCACAAAACCTAACATATTTCCCAATTATTTTGGAAATCTGAAGAGACTCACTCATTTAAGCTTAGTGAACCACTTTCCTAACGCCACTATATGAAATGATTTTGATTATGTAAATGAGATGCGATGCACATATTTTTGTGTTTTATGATGCAAATATTATGATGTGATGCATGATGTTTGTAATGTTTTCTGATGCAAGTGATATGTAACTAAATGAGAATGTTTTCTAATTGATGATAATGCAAGTGATGTGTAACTATATGAAAATGATGTTTTTTTGGTAATTTCAAGTGTACTCAATCCCTTAATGGGGTGATCCCACAATAGTGGTTTACACTTTTTGGCCTAACTAGACACTGATATTTTTTTTTTAACACAATCTCCACATTCGGGCACCTATAGCGATTAAACCGTAAGGAATTTGAAGATGATGTAAACTAGAGTCTTGTCACATTTTGTCTGTAGATTCTAAAAATATTTTTTCAATTTTTTGGAATCAGATTACCTTTTTTCCATCTCCCACAAAAATTGGTTTTTTCAAAAACAGCATTTTTAAAAAGTGATACACCGTAAGCATAACTTTTTTTCCATGAAGGATAAAATTCAATTCTTTCAAATTTAGACTTCTAACTCCGATATCTAGTGCTTCAACTTGGTTAGATAGTTTTTTATTGAATATTTTTTCTTTAATCAAGTTTCAAAGTCAATCAAATGACAATTCAGACCTAGCGCGACCGTATAACACATAAATTTTACTGTATGTATCGAAATTCTTCTCTTTTTTTTTTGTTGGATCAAGGACTTCAATATCTGGTGCACTCATATTTTTAATTTTTAATTTTTTATAATCCTCTATTTTTCCACTTGTGCAGAACAGAGATTTTTGTTTTTGATGAAAAACCTATATTTAATAAAACTTAAAAAACAGATAGATAATAAAACCAAAACATACTAAAATTATATTCATTGGATAGCTCGTTCTGAAGGCTACTTGATTCCAAGTTTTGTTTCTAAATATTCCCCCATTTTCATCCCCAACTGGAGCTTGAAAGCGTAAAATTTTAGGTTTTTTGTGTGTACAAATTAAAAAATTAAGGAAAAAGGGGGTTCGCTAGAACCAGGGGGGTTCTAGCGAACCCCTAGGGGTTCTAGCGAACCAGGGTTCATTCGAACCCTGGTTCATGCGAACCCCCCCTAATATGCACATTTCCTTTATTTTTTTGGTGGGAAATGTGGGCCCAATAGTGGGTTCGCTCGAACCCTGGTTCGGTCGAACCCCTTTATGGTTCGGTCGAACATCTAGGTTCATGCGAACCCCTAAAACCAATTTTTTTGCCATGGGGTCATTTTTTCTCAAATTTCCTTCCTCTTCAAAAGTGTAAACCACTTATGTGGCTTCACCCAATGCAAGAGATAACATCATTGTTGCAGCTTTGGAAATCCCATAAATATAGATGCAAACTAACATGGATGCAATCTACTCTAACCATGCATATCTCGTATGCAAAATTTTTCATTTGTAATAGCCATTTTGTCGTGCTTTTTATCATCATTGGGCCTTTAAAATGTTGAAAGTGAGTACAAGCATCAATGGTATATTTAGACCATGACGACCCGAGTACTACTTCCATGATGTTTGATAGTGCAAGTTAACACAAGCATCTAAGTATAATTAAACCGAGATGACCTGAGTATTGCTTGCATAAATAGACAAGAGTTAATCGATTTCCTATACAAATTCAAAATGTCATTAGTGATACTTTGTAGAGCACGTCCTATGAGAATTTGCACAGTAATAATGATCAACTCATAGACAATAGACAAAGAAAAATCATAATCCTTCCTAACTCCTCTAGTTCAATACATCATCGAGGTGCTCTAGAGATATGATAACAAAAATCCAAGTACAACAATTGAACATTTATGTTTAACGTGATAAACCCATGATTCAAAAAGAACATCATCCATTTGAAGTTCACTTTTCATTTGATTTGGCTGTTTTGATTTGGGTGTTCGATGCATTTTTGTTTGTGTGATTCATGTTCAATGTTGAGTTGCACTATGATCATTGTTTTGGGTTGTGTTTTCCCCACTGTTGTTTGTCCGTTGGTTCTAGCTCAAAGTTTATTACCCCAGTGAGTTCAGGATTTTGCCCCTAGTCTAGGGTGAGACACGACTGCGATGCCAGGATATGTACATTGAGCTTTCAAAGGATAGACAAATGGATGGAAAAAGTGAATGGCGAAAGCGAATGGTCGACATGCTCAAATATATGGAAAAGCTAACCTATCACAAATAACACTTGTTGCCAAGTTTTCGCTACTTGTTTTTATTGCACTTTTTTCAAAATTTATGATTTTTAATTTTTTTTTGCTTTTTCACTTTTTTTTTGTATTTTTCTCCTTTTTTGATTTTTTTGTTGTCACCAAGATGCCTGTTTTCCAGGTTTTCATCAAGGCAACCATTTTTTTTTAGGATATTTTATGATGTTTTTGGTATTTTCAGGACCTTTTTTCGATGCATCGGATGATTCAAGTTTAGAACTTCTTGAGATGCAGGTTATTGAGGGGTTCATCAAACAAATCCCATTCTGGTGTGGACAACTGATATGCTCCTGATCCAAAGGTTGACACAATGAAAAATGGACCTAGCCACTTTAGTTCAAATTTCCCCTTCTTCTCTTGATCTTGTTGATTGTCGGGATTCTCTTTCAAGACTAAATTTCCAACTTGAAATGTTATAGGTTTGACTTTGTGGTTTTAGCTTCTAGATATCCTTTGTTGATATGCCTTTAGGTGATCCGCTGCATGTTGATGATGCTCATCCAAGAGTTCTAATTCCTGTAACCTGGACACTCTATGATCCTCATTTGAAATGATCCCTTTTAGTGACACTCGAAGTGATGGCAGTTCAACCTCAATAGGTAGAATGGTTTCCAATTCGTAGACTAGAGCATATGGTGTAGCTCCCATCAGGGTATGGATACTGGTTTGGTAAGCCCATAAAGCAAGGTTCAATTGCACATGCCAGTCATGTCCAACATCATTGCTGGTTTTCTTTAAGATTTTCAGGATAATCTTGTTTGAGGCCTCTGCTTGGCCATTGCCTTGAGGATAATAGGGTGTAGAAAATTGATGTTGGATGTAAAATTTATCACAAAGTTCTTCAAAATCTTGATTTTTGAAAGGTCGGTCGTTGTTAGTAATGATGGACTGCAGGATGCCATGTCTACAAATGATATAATTTAGGATGAAGGATGAGATTTGTTTTCCTATGATGGTGGTTAGAGGGACAACTTCAATCCATTTCGTGAAATACTCAGTGGTTGTAATAATGAACTTGTGTCAATTGGATGAAGATGGATGAATCTTGCCTATGAGGTCCAATCCCCACTGACAAAAGGGCCATGTTGATATAAAAGGGTGAAGTTCCTGTGTTGGTGCGTGGATGAGATTGCCATGAATCTGACACTTTTGGCATTTCTTGACAAACTGAAAAGAATCTCTCTCCATAGTCGGCCAATAATATCCTAGATGGAGGAGTTTCTTAGCTAGGGTTAAACCACTCGAATGAGTTCCACAAACACCTTCATGTACTTCCTATAAAGCCATTTCAGACTCGTCATGTTCCAAACATCGGAGGAGAGTTCTGTCAAGACCTCATTGATAAAGGACATCCGCGATAAGGGTGTGTCGGGCGATTTGGTGAATGAAGTTTCATTTTTGATTGCGAGACAGGTCAGGAGGGAGGGTGTTATCTTTTAGGTATGTATAGATTTTTTCGTAGTGGGAAGTGTCAGCCTCAACTAGATGGTAGATAACTTGGGACTTAGGGTTATCATAAGATGGGTTGAACAGTTGTTCCACCATGAACTCGTAATGGGCTTGTTTCTCCAAAATCAGTAAGAGAGAAGCAATGGTCACCATGGCATCAACGACTTTGTTGTCACTTCGAGGAATCTGCTCAAATCTTATTTCCACAAAGTAATTTTTGAAGTCATCAACCATTCTTTTGTAGGGAATCAACTTGTCATCCTCTGTTTAATAGTCATCATTTACCTGATTAATGACTAGTTGTGAATCCCCATAGACATGTAACTCTGTGATCTTCCACTCAACTCCTACTTTGATTCCAATGATCAAGGCTTCGTATTCAACCATGTTGTTGGTTGAAGGGAACATCAACTTGTAAGACTTGGGAATGGTATGTCCTTGTGTTGAGATAAACAAGATTCCAGCTCCTAATCCATGTTGTGTATATGAACCATCAAAGTACAAGACCCATTGTTGTGTGGATACTATTAGGACATCAACATCTAGAAATTCAATGTTCATTGGATGATTGTCTTGTAATGATGCTTTAGCTAACTGATCTATGATTGCTTTTCCTTTGATTGCCTTCCTATCAACATATTGGATGCCAAATTCACTCAGCATCATGACCCACTTAGCCAGTCTTCCAGTCAGATTAGCTTTACCAAGAAGGTATTTTAGTGGATCTATCTTGGCTATTAACTTGATGGTATGGGTGAGCATGCAATGTCATAATTGTTGGGTAGTGAACACTACTACTAGAAAATCCTTTTCAACGAAGGTGTAATTGATCTCATATCCATTAAGGTGCTACTGATATAATAGATTTCCCTTTCTTTTCCTGTTGAATCCTCTTGTGCTAACAAGGCTCCCAAAGATATCTCAGTTGTTGCTATGTACAATAAAAGTGGCTTTCCTTCTGTTGGTGGTATCAAGATAGGTGGACTCATCAAATAGTGTTTCAATTTATTGAAGGCTCCCTCACATTTCTCATCCCATCAGAAAGATACATTTTTGTGGAGCAAGCGGTTGAAGGGGTGGGTCTTGTTTGCTAGTTGTGCGATAAACCTCTTGATAGATTGGAATCTTCCTTGCAAGGATTTGAGATGGTTGATGTTTTTAGGAGGCATATCCATGATTGATTTGACCTTTCTAGGGTCTACATGAATGCACTTAGTCGACACAATGCACCCCAAAAGTTTAGCTGATGCTACACTGAATACACATTTCTTGGGATTTAGTCTCACATTGAACATCTCTAGTCTAGTGAAGATTTTATCTAAAATTTCTTGGTGTCCTTCTCTGGTGTAGGATTTTTCCAATAGATCATCTACATAGTCTTCCATAAAAGTGTGCATCATGTCATGACAGATGGTGATTATTGCTCTTTGATATGTGGCTCTAGCATTTTTCAACCCGAATGGCATGATTTTCCAGCAGAAAGTGCCCCAAGGACATGTGAAGGCAGTTTTGTCTTGATCTTCAGGAGAAATTTTGATTTGATTATACCCTAAAAATCCATCCATAAGTGAGAGCATTTCATGTCCAGCAGTCAAGTCCACAATGATGTGAATATTAGGCAGGGGAAAGTCATCTTTTGGGCAAGCTTTATTGAGATCTCTGAAATCTATGCAAATTCTGATGCTTTTGTCTAGTTTGGAAATAGGTACGATAGTAGAAATCCACTCTGCATAGTTGATAGGTCTGATAAATCCTACATCCAATAACTTCTTCAGTTCTGCTTTGACCAATATGACAATGTGGAGATGCATTTTCCTTAATTTTTGTTTGACCAGTTTTACTCTTGCTGGTAGAGATAGGTGATGCATGATGAGCTCTGGATCAATCCCTGGCATGTCGACATAAGACCAAGCAAAATTGATTTTCCTTTTTGTGAAGGATTTGATGAAGTTTGGTTTGTCTTGATCTATCAAGGATTCTGCTAGATGGATAGTCTTCACTATTTCTTCATTGCTAATATTGATAGATTGGGTGGGTTCGACCAATACTTTTGATCGTTCCTGAAAGTGTTTGGGGAGCATGTCAAATCTTCCATCCTTCAACACCTCTAAAAGGTTTTCACTGTTAGATACACTCTTTGTTTTTACTTTTTCTAGATCTGATACTGCCATTGAATGGTTTTCACCATTAGATCTATTTCTTGTATTATTCATTTTGCAACTAGAAAATTTGACACTCTCCTGGGTGGAAGCTTTGTTATGATCAATGGTGGAATCTATTTCAATATTGGCGAAACATAGGAAATTGAAAATGGCTTCGTCGTTTGAAAAGAGGGGGATATCAGATGGCTTAGTTTGATCCCAATCTATTAGTTTAGGATGTACCAGGGGTAAGGAGTCGTTAGATTGGATAAAGTCAGATTAGTAAGACTCCTGATGGTAATGTCTTCAGATTTTCCACTAGAAAAATTGATGTCTATAAGGTAACTCTCCTCTGAATTATCCATTTCACTCTGAGTCTGATCACCTTCACTGGAATCATCAATGTGTAGTGATCATATTTCAAGTGCTCTATATCCCCTCCTCATGTATGGGTACAATATACTTTTGGACTACATCAATTTCCTTATGATGACAACACTCTTCAGATAACACATCCCAATCATACTCATTTGAATCAGTTTCATGAGCGTCACTAGCTTGTAGCTATAGGATTCTTTCAACAACTTGTTGTCTGGTTTCTTCTTTGGATTCTTCTCTATATCCCAATCCTGTTTTATCCTTGGCTTGCATTGTGACATGTTGTATCGGTTCTATGATGCCTTCTTTTCTTTTACCGATAGGACCTTTTCCCGTGTATGCCATCTTTTCCATGATTGTCTTTCCTTTTCCATATTGTTCTATCTGTACACTTGAGGTGGATGCTTGTGATGATTCTTCATCTTTGTACAACCAGTTTAAAACCTCCTTGTCATTTGATTCATCCACTAATGTTCCCGCTCTTACAAAAGTTCCATCAAACAGTGTGGTGGGTTGTGATGATTGTTGTCTTGATGTTGATGGTTGTCCATATGACTTTGTAGAAGATGAAAGTTGTGATAAAAATAAGGATTGCTAGAATGAGTATTCCCCCATGCCTTTGTCTTTCAATTGGATCTTGGCAACCTGTTTTGATAAGGATTCGAGTTGACCTTCCTAATTTTGTGGAGTAGGATTTGATGTACTTTCTTTACTTGAGGGATTGGCATCACCGATATCTTTATCCTTTAACTAGTCCTTTTTCTCAATCCACTTTTACAAGGCATTTAGTTGTTTCCCATCATTTGATAAACCCTGAGTTGGAGCTTCCCTGTTGTGTGGTACAAAAGCATCTTGGGTTGTCTTGAGGGTGTTACAATATTGGGGGTTGTTTGAATCAACTACAATAGTCATTTCCTGCCCATTGAATGGGAACTTCAAACACTAGTGATATGTGGATGGTACTTCTTGCATGTCATGAATCCAAGGTCTTCCCAAGAGTATGTTGTAGGTTAACTCTTTGTCTAACACCTGGAATACTATACCTTTGACAACTAGTCCCACTTGAATAGGTAGCACTATCAATCATTGTGAAGATCTCTCCTTGTCATCATATGCTTTTATTGTGATTTCCCTTCTAGGATCAATAGTATTTTTTGAATAGCCTAGAGCACGAACAAGTTTTAAAGTACAGATATTCAGGCCAACTCCTCCATCTATTAGGACACGTTTAACGTGGTGCTTGTGGATTAGGACCTCAATGTGTAGGGTGACATTGTGGGGATGATTGATAGATATGTCATGATGTTCAGAAAAGGATAAGCAATGTGGTGCAGTCAAATGTCCCACCATAGTCTAGAATTGGAAAATATCTAGATTGTTTGGTATGGTGGTGGCAACTAGAGCTTGTTCCAAGATTTCCTTGTGAGCAAGAGAAATCTTGAGAAGTTCTACTATGGATATTTGTGCGGGTATCTTCTGCAACTGATCCACTATGTTATATTGAGTTGCAAGGATTGCAATTGATTTAGACATGGAAGGGGTAGCTCCTTTCAATGTTACCTTAGCTTGTCCTCGTGTGATTGCATTTACGGGTGTGTTGTCTTGTGGCTCTCTATTTTGATAGCATTGATTTGATGTGAGGCAGTGTCAACATTATGGTGATGATTTTTAATTGCAATGACATTTTGTTCATGCCCCATGGTGTCATTGTTTGTTGGGTTATCATTGACAATAGGATTTGATTTTTCATGGGTTGGATCATCAACCATCTCAATATGCATAATGGTGGTGTCATAGACATAGTTTATGTTCTTGCCCTTGTTATTTGATGATGAGAACTCTCCTTTCTCATAGTTTGGTAGAGGATTCTTGAACGCCCCATGGTCATTGTTTGTTTGGAGTCCCTCTACAAATATCACCTTGTTGTCAATTAATTCTTGTATCAAGTGCTTCAATTACATGCAGTCATTGGTTTTACGCCCTTTGTTTCAATGAAATTCACAGAAATGGGCTTCATTCCACCATGGGGGTTTAACTTGTGGTTCCTAATTTCTTGCTTCTAGTAGAGTTATGACCTTAGCTTCGAGAAGTTCTTTTAATGCTGATTTTGGTGATTGTCCAAAAGGTGTGACCCTCCTTCAATTTGAGGATGCTCGATATGATGGTGTTCTAGATCCAACATTACCTTAATTGTTGCTTTGATTGAAATTTTGGTTGTTTCCCTGGTTGTTACCTTGGTTGTTGATTTGGTTGTTGCCTTGGTTGTTGTGGGGATTTTTATTCTGATTAGTTTTGGCAGCGGCTATAGTTAGGTTGAATACAGGTTTTGCATTTTGAATTTCAACTACACCATTGTTGTTTCCAACATTCTTGTTTCTTTGCCAAAAATTGGGTTTGTCACCATTATTGTAATTGTTGGAGGAGTTTGATGAGTTGTTTTCATTGTATATCTTGATGAATCCTCTCTTGACTAAAGCATCTTCGATTTTAATCCCGTTCTTAATCAATTTTTTGAAGGTTGGGGGACATTGAAATTTCAATCTATAACTCATCTTGTCATTGAGGTTGTCAATAAATATTGTTATCTTTTCCTTTTCGGGTATAGGATGAGAATATCGTGCAAATAACCTTCTCCATTTTTGCAAGAATACAAGGAATGATCTTTCATAGTGATGTCATGTTGGATGTTGTAAGAATATTGGGTGATGAACTTGTTGACTAATTCCTCAAAGGTGTTAATTGGTGGGGTGAGTTTGGAGAACCATTCAAGACAATGTCCACCTAAGCTTCTTGGGAATAATATCATCAAATATGTTTCCTCATATGCAAATTCAAGACTCATTGTCCTAAATTCGCTCACATGGTCTATTGGATCGGTTTTGCCATTGTATTTATCATACTTTGGGAACTTGCAATGTTTGGGAAAAGGTATCATGTGAATACTTTGATCAAATGGACAAAGACAAATGTCTTGGATCAAGTATCATTTTGAAGTCCCTCTTTGCATATCAAGGATTTGTTGTTGAAGGTTCTTCATTTGGTGAGTAAGAGCAACCACTTGTTCAGGATCATTTTCAGGCTTTTTGGGTGGTGCTTTCAATTGATTCACATCAAAGTCATCTGGAAATTTGGCACTTTGTTTGGCTAACATAAGGAGGTATTTTTCCCCATTTCTTTCGACTAAACTTTGATCTAAGTTTTGGAAAAGTACCAAGGATTACAACTAAGTCAAATAGAATGACAAATTCTAATGAGACTAGGTTGGATTTGACTATATAACTTCGTTTTGTGATGAGAGGATGATAAATCTTGATGATGAAACTAGGCTTAATATTCAAGGGTGTGATAAATTTGATGATTTTGGTACTTTGAGATGTTAGATCTTGGTCTAGGTTAGAGAATTCCACTTGTAGAGGTCAATTTTAACAAGTTTAGACTCTAAGGTATCTAAGGAATGGTTTTGGACTTGAGAAAACTATGAAATTTTGGTTCAAACTTGTGAAATGAGATACTCAAATCTTTGGAAAAGTTTTGGATTTTGACAATAGTAAAATGAGTACAAGTTGGGATTGTTCTTTGAAGCTCTTTTGTAAAAATTGAAGACCAATCTCTCTCTAAATTCGTAGAGTGTTGAGAGATGTTTTTGATGTTCTCTTGGACTAAGAAATTTGGACATGGGTTTCTAAATTTTAATCTTTTGTGAAATCATTTGATAAAACACATGTTCAGACTTTGTTTTACCTAAGGAATGGTTGAACATTGCTGAGGATTTCTGGGATGAGATTGACTGTCAGACAGGAGATGAAACTAGGTCACTATTTTGTGGTATGCAAAATAGGCCAAAATAGAGACAAAAAGTGCTAGAGAAAGTGCAAGAAGAGCCATAGAAAGTGCAAGAAGTGCCACAAAAAGTTCAAGAAGTGCCACATAAAGTGCAAGAAGCACTACAAAAAGTTCAATAAGCACCAAAACAGGTACAAGAAGCGCCACAAAAAGTGTAAGAAGCACCAGAAAGTTTCACAAGGCTTTGTAAGCAGGTTTTGACTCTGGTAACTTGGACAATATGTGTGAATACAAGTGAAAGATGCGCCAAAAGGTAGTCAATATGCGCTAAAAGGTCTACAAGATGCACCAAATTGGAAGAATAACATTGTTTTTTGGAAGTTCATTTGATTTTTTGGATTTTCCAGTTGGAGACTTGATTGTTTCAATGAATGTAATTCTGAATCAGGGTTTTCACTTTTGACATGTGATGTTTTGTTTGAGATTTGTTTTGAAAACACTTTGATAAAGAGACATCAAGAAATGTACACTCCTAAGGCAGTGAAAGACTGTATTCTTTTGGATTCCATGCAAGTTTTACCCCAACCACACTTATTCTTAGCAGATGACTAGATGCTTGACCCCACTGGCTCCCCTCCATGACACTCACTTCTACAGGGCATCCAAGCATCAATACCCGCATGAATTTCCCATGGCATATTTCTCATCTCTACTAAAAATTGCGAGAATGTGGATGCCTTTGCAATGACCGTTGTTGCACCAAAGAATAGATAAAGGTTTTTGGACAAACTATAACAAGGGTTCTAGTACGAACATTCCATTCATGGGGGATAATACATGCGGTGAGAGACAATTGCTGCCCTTCTCGTCGGAACTATCCTCGTGATACTTGCCTTTGTTCAAGTACCCACATTTATATCCTAGTTGGAAGTTGCTTGGCTTTAGCGTGTTACCGGTTGGATCATTCCCTTGGATGATTACTTTTTCCCACAAGGCAGACCCTCTAAGATAAACAAAATCAAGCGAGTATACTCATAGTTTGATCAATCTTTATTCCACATGAATAAAGAGAGAACACATGCTATATACTCCACTCACACTCGCACACAAAAAGTGAATGGGTCTGGCTTTTTGGTCACCCAGTTAAGGGGAGAGCATATTTCTACTATCCATCAAGCACAAAAAACATGGTGTTCATTAACCTTTTAATTAAGCTATGTTCCTAACTTATCCGAAAAGAAACAAATAAATCACTTCCATCCCTTACAATATGTCAGTAGTTTATGTTTGAGTCATTGACAGCGAATCTGGGAAACCTACAAAACAACACAGAGTATTAGCCTTTAGATTTAGAGAAAAATAGGGAAACTACAAAAAGTGCCAGAATAGAGACAAAAAGCGCCACAAAAAGTATGAGAAGCGCTAAAACTCATGCAAGAAACGCTGAAACTCCAAAAACCATGTTTTGGACCCTGGTGAGCTTTTCTGGAAACTTGCAAAAGGCACCACAAAAATTGAAAAAAAGTGCCACAAAAAGTAAAAGAAGCGCCAAAATAGGTGCAAGAAGCACCAAAATGGGTGCAAGATGTGCTAGAACAGGTGCAAGATGTGCCAAAAGTCTCACGTTCGAACCTATGAACACAATTTTTTTAGAATGTTAAAAAAATGGGGCAAGGCCCCACGGTGGGCACCATTTTTTGTGTGTGTGAAATGTGTAAAGTTAGTATCAACAAAAACTTTAATTAAAAAAATTATATCAAAGATTCAAAGCAAACAAGTTACTCTAATTTGCAACAAAATAAATCTTTTGAGAACGTCTCATTGTCCTCTATTCTTAATGATTCTTTTAACCTTTTGGCCCTAAAATTTCTATGTGCACAAAGGCTATTAGAATGAAACTTAAGAAACAAGATTAACATTCAACATGCAAGCCAACTAAGTTCCTACATGCAACTATATTATGGAAAGGATAATGGATGCTATGAGGGATGGATGATGGTGATTATGATGAATGGAAAAACGGGGGTGGATACTATGGTAGTGATCTATATGATTCTATATATGATTCTACATATGCTCAAATGCAAACTATGGAAAACTAAAATGATACTCCATATGCTCAAATGCTAACTATGAAAATGCTAATCTAAAATGCAACTATGATGCAAAGGGTGACATACAATGCAAATATGAAGCAAAGTGTTAGTCTAAGCTTTAACTATGATGCAAAACATGATATAAAATGTAACTATAAGACTCCATAATGCTCCCAAGCTTGAACAATATTCTTGCATGATAACTCTATTCAAAAGTGGATGCAAAATACAATGCCAAAGGGTTGTATTTATAGCCTTTTCCAAGCATCTTGTGAGGTGGCAATAATCAATGGTCCAGATTCAAACAACAAGAATGGATGGTGAAGATGGAGATAATCAAGATTTTGTCCCCTTGACCAAAGACAACATGCCATTTGGATGGAAGAATCTCTTGACCAATGGGCAACATGTCATTTGGATGAAAGACTCAAGTGTGGGAAAAAAGACCATGTGCTTTTAAAATTGGTGGAAGTGTGTGAGGAATAAGCCATGTGCTTTTAAAATTAGTTGAAGATAATTCTAATTAAAAATTAGAATTATTTAATTTCATGTAACCTTGGTGAGGTGGCACAAAAAGTTGTAGACATGTGCTCAAATTCTTAATCGAGATTAGTGAAGATTAATTAAATAAAACAAGCTTATGGAAATTTGTTTATTTAATTAATTTAGAAGAATATGTTTTAGATTTGGAGAATTTAGAAAATGAACAATATAAATAAATTAAGAATTTATTTATACATAGTTGAAATATTAATTAAATAGCTAGTATTTAATTAATTAAAGATGATGACCGGTTTTAGGTGTATACAATTGCCATTGCCTGTGGCACCTCCAGGTCTAGGAGCGAAGCAAGAAACCTGGCTGTAATGTCAACATTGGTCCACTAGTGCTTGGATGAACACATAAACTCTTCACGGAGCAGAATCTTTGCCGCTCCAAGAAAACACTCATCCCATACCTTAAACACAGACTTCAAATACCTATGCTGAATGCGCCCGTAAAACACTCATAGTTTCCTACTAGATGGCAGGCTGATAGGAGGCTCCATCAATTCCATTGGAGAGAATGTAACATTTAAATTGCCAGACGAAAATTTAAGCACAACCTACACTTGCATCCCATCATTCCATTCCCCATTAAGTCTGGACTAAGTAGTCAAGCGAAATAAATAGACTGAATAGCTAGCCAATATGGTCCTTTTTACCAACCTTCAGACTTGAATGCCCGCTGCCACCCAAATCCGCCTCACCCTCATCAGCCAAGAGATGTCGTCACCTCCGATGACACCAAAACTAATCCCACCCACTTAGCAGTTGCGAAAATATTTCTATTATATTATTATCTATATAGATTATATAAAGTATTATTCTTGCTATTATAATATAGTAATATATTATATAATATAAATAATAATATAGAAAATATTTTTATTATATAATATTTTATTTAATATATCAATATATAAATAATTAGTATATATTTAATAATAGTAAAATATAAATTTATTATTTTTTAATTTTTTTTAATTTTTAAAATACAACTATGGTTAGGATTATAATATTTTATTATAAATATTGTAAAACTAATATTATTATATTTTTTATAATTTAAAATATAAATTTGTTTGGGACTATAGTATTTTATTATGAATATATTTATTTATTATTTATTATATAATGTACAATAATCTTTATCAATTCATTATTTAATAAATATAATAATTAATCATTAGTAATTAAAACTAATATATTAATAGTCATAATTATATGAATAATCCCACGGCTGTCAAGTGGGTACTTTTGGATTTGGTGTCATCGTGGAAACATGGCCGATGACATAGGCTTGGTTGGTGTGGTGAAGCGGGGTGGCAGTGGAAGAATTTAAAGGAATTAAATGAAGGAAGGTGGTGGTGGGAGTTTACAAGACTTGAATGTTCGATTGCATTTATGGGATGTCTTGTCGAAGGATGAGGTGGAGTGGGATTTCAGAGTTGATGGGACGCTTGCTCAGGTAATGGTGTTATATTGCCTTCATACTCTCATCGTTCCTCATTATCACCATCCAAAATGATGGAGACCCTAGTTTGCTTGCCGTTTGCTGAAAGCTGTGGGCTTTCTATGGGAGAATCTAGCATGGGAAATTAAAATTGGTTTTCAAGGACTAGGATGAATTGGTCTTGGGGGTAGAAAAATTTCTTTTGGGTGAGGAGTTGAGTGGCAGAGCATTGGCAGAAAAATGCAAATATTACGACACGATTTCTTACTACGCTCTTGGACTTGGAAGTGCCGAAAGCCATGGTGTTGCTTATGGCAAGAAAGTTGGTTTGGGATAGCTTGCTAGAGGAAGCTATGGATGTGGTGATCATAGCTGAGTTAGGTGTAGGGATACCTCAGCCTTGAGACGTGCAACGAGCTCTTCTTCCTGGTGTGAGGGTAAAACAATATCCTTTCATCTTGGACATTAAAGGTGATGCTTTGAGGAGGCATTGCGAGAGGGCACGTTGTGGGCTAATTTTCTTAAAACACCATATGTTTTTGGAGCCATTAGGAGGGGTGGATTGGTGTCATCTCTTCAGGGATTTCTTGATTGCCAACAACGTGATAATGGTGGAGTAATTGGTTTTTTCTTGGTTTATGGTGTTGTGTTTTGATGCTTAGTCTTTTTGTCAATTGTAAGGGTTTCTCTGGTTGCTTGAGCTACTATACATGTATGGGGTGTCAAGTAAATGTAGGTTGGTCTTGGTCCGATTGGCAAGGTAGCTATGTCTGGTCTTGGTAGTTTGTGGGGTGGTTTTGGGGATGGTTTTGGGGATGGTTTTGGAGTTTTTTGACAACATAATGAACTGAAATGTAATATCTTTTTCAAAATCAATATAATCATATTTACAAATAAAAAAAATCATATGAATATTATATTATAAATAAATATATAAATAATTAATATGTTTTTAATAATATTATAATTGCCTTTATTGATAATGAAGATGAGTTGATGGCGCTAATTAGAGGAATATAAGAGTGTGTGAGAAGGAAGCAATTAGATATCAATATTGAGGGTGACTCTATGTTTTGCATCAATAGTGTGAGGAAGAAAACGTGCACAAATTGGAAACTGCAGTGGTTGATCAGACGGGCTTGGTTGAGCTTGGGGACTCTTAATTTCATGATTCAACACATCTACAGAGAATCCAATAGGGTTGCCGATTGGCTTGCCAACTTTGGGGTGGATGGTGGGGGATTTGTCTTGATTGAGGATTCATTAACCATTCATACTGACCTTAGGATGCTTGTGGATCGAGAAAAGGGGTGACTTGATTTGGTGGTTGTTGCTAGCTTTTGGAATCTGGATTGCTTGGGGATTGGGTGGTTTTCATTCGGGAGATCACTATTGATTGGCAACCTTGAAATTGGATGCTTGATTCCCTGCCTTCAAGGATCTAGAAATGTGTTGGCAATTTTGGGCATCATGTGTGGAAGCTTTTATGTTTGCTTGGATGCCCAAGATGGTCTTGGGCTCATATCATTCATTTTGCTCCATGTGGCATGGAGGATGTTGGTTGTGATTTTGATGTCGTTGTTGTGTACATTGGGCTGAAATTGGTCTTCTTTAACTTAGTGATGGGTTTGGACTAGAAATGGGAGGATTTTGGTTAACTTGTAATGACTCTATGTCCCTTGGGTGTGCCTGATTTTTTGTGGCACCCTATTCTATAAAGTTCTGGTTTGGTTCTTTCTTTTATTAATGGGAGTCACCCCCTATCGTGCCACTTACCTAAAAAAAATTATTGCAATAATGATTATATATAGTATTATTCATTATATAAATGTATTATTAATATGAATATATAATAATTCACTATTAAAAATCAGAATTAATCATAGCCATTAGTGACAGGATGGCTCACTTTGCTAAAATATAACTATCGTGAACCTTGCAACCTACGGTAGTTTCCTTGCCTTTGAAATTGCCCCCGCCTTCCCCTCTGCAACGCAAGATGGTATTCCTACAACGACAATCCATGATGCTAAGTTTGTTTCATCATAATGGGATGCAACACAGGAATGTAGTTCTCTTTTTCTTGACAAATCTGCCAGTTTTGTGCAAAAGGAGGCTCAACCTAATGTCAAGGAATCATCTTTGTTCTCATTAATTAATGTTGGTCTTCCTGCATCCAAAACTAAATCACATTCTAACTATAAGTTTGTGCTATATTTTGGGTGTTTAGAGGTCGGTTTGAATTTTGGTCCACCCTATTCTCGTGGTGGGGAAAACTAAAATGCTTTTTCAATCTGCCTTTCTTTAAATGCTCCAGAGGTTTGTCTGGACAGTGCAACTAGTGATAGAGAGGTCTATTTACAAGCCCATGCCCTTGTCCGCAGATTCACAAAGGTATGGCCAAAATTATCTGATCTTCATTCATGGATAAGCATGAATTGGAAAGATTATTTAGAGAAAGAAATTAGTATCTATCCTTGTGTAAAAGGTTTTTTATATTGGAATTTGATTCAATAGAAGATAGAGAAATGATTCTTAATATTGGGCCTTGGTTTTATCAAGGTGATTTCTTATGTACATAAAACCTTGGTTCCCTTTGTTTGATCCACGAACAAAGATATTTTCTTCTGCTTTTCTGTGGGTATGTTTACCTTATCTTCCATTACAATTTTGGGAAATTGGCTGTTTGAAGGCAATTGGCAATGGGCTAGAGGCAAGTATCACAGTATCTCAAAGGAAACAATCAATTTTGAAAATTTGACTTTTGCTTGTCTTTATGTTGAAATGGATGTTACAAAAGGTATTTCGATAGAGATTTTTCTCAATGTTGGCAATAGACGATGGCGCCAACCAATAGATTACAAATAAATCCTTTAGGTATAGAAGATGTTTCACAATTGAACATGCTATTGCATAATGTGGCAGGGGTCAAACAAAGGATAGTGGCTCAGGCCGTCTTGGTGGGACAAGGTGGAATCCCATCACTATGTAATTTCTCCCTCTGAGCAAAATGATGTTGTTCCTTCCCTAATATTTCAAGAAAAGCTTCCAACCTCACCACATTTATCTCAATAGGTCGTGCCTGATAAGAATTTAAAAGAGGATCTCATGATGGCTTCTCCAACCCCCTTGGAGAAAATGGTTTCGCAGCTCAAGAACATTGAAATTTCTTCTATTTTATTATCTATGCAAGTGTTAATATTGAAAATTTGAAAGTGGAAAACAACAATGATCCTCTTGAAATTGAACAAGAATGGACAGAGGTGAAGAGGAAGAAAACACCACCAACAAAACAAAAGCATCCAATGACATTACGTTCCTTTAAAAAAGCAAAAAATATGTAATATGTTTTGTAATTTGGATAGATCTGCAAAATTTAGTCTAAAATATGTAATCTCAAACTTTAAAGTAATTGAAAGACTCTCTGATAGCAATTTGCCAAAAAAATAAAATAAAATCACTATTATGTTAACAATAATACATTATTAACAAAGTGAAATATAAATATATTTATTGAAAAAAATAAACACTTGCAAAAGGATATATTAAATTATAATATTATTTTACTCATAAATATAAGATTTGAAAAATAAAAATATAATGAGGAAGAATTGCATTTAAAATATAATTTTCATTATGACTAGTATAAATTATCTATATAGATTATTATTATATATGTTATATATTATAATAATAAATTATTATAATATATTACTAAATTAGTTGAATTGGAGTATAACATTTTATTATAAATATATTTATTTATAATTTATTATATCATAGATAACAAGGGATATGTTTTAATTTAATTTTAATTTTAAATTTTGTGGCTTGTGGATTGACTTGTTAGCTGAATGGAGGTTTCCATTATTTTTTTTTCGTAAAATCTAAGAATTTTTTTCTGGGATCTCAATTTATTTCCCTGACATTCACATTATTTTGATTCAGTTCATATTCATACCAAGGAGTTATTACTTAGTAATATGATATATATATTTCAAAATATTTTGCAAGTGCGTGTTCGCTTTTACAAGCTTGCAAAAGAATTAAGCGCGCCATAGGCCAAAGATGTTCATACCAAGGGGACAGGTGTTCGTAGTGTGCAAGCTGAGTGCAAGACAGATTTGTGAAATGTAGGAGATCCACGAAATGTCGCCATGTGGCTGGTGGGCCCAGCAAGGTCAAAAGTTCTTGCCTCCTTGTTTGTAATCTATAGTTGCTCAAGAAGCATTCGCTGCTAATTAATAAAAAAACACTAGCCCGTACTCTTATTTCTAAAAAAAATTTGTTAAAAAAAAAAATATTTTTCATTAAATAATTCCTCTTGCTTTTCATCTTCACGTGACTGTGAACCACGTGGAGGCTTAGCAGAAAAGCGCACATGAAAAGGACCTTGTCTTCACTCTGCTAATGTGCCTGGCTGACACGTTCAACTCTTATGTAGGGTCTGAATCTAGAACTCTATCTTCAACAACTGGATTTAGAACCAGAACATAACTATCCTCAATATGTTAGAATAATATTTTATCTTATAGTTAGATCTATTGTTTTTGTCGGTCTATTTGCTAGTTTGGGTTACACCGCCAGCAATCATCTATTGGATTGTCGTTCTGCAATTCATGTAGCTCAGTTGTCGTCGTTTTATTTCCACTATGTGGATAAATTTCCAACATCAAACCCTTAGTCTAAGTAAAACTGAAGCATAAACTAAAAGTTGAGAGTGATAAGTTCAAAAATCTACCCTAAACGACTATAGCGTCCTTAGTAATTCTTTCATGTCTTTAGTTTTACTCAGACTTACATCATCTTGCAGATATTTATAGTATTATCATAGAGGTAGATTAAAGCATGGGAAAACAAGTATAACAAAGAATGATATTTATTTGAAGCACAAAAATCATAACATATTTTGGCCGCAATACAACGAGTTTGTATCCATGTATTATTAATTATGTTGTAGTAGACATGTGTTAATCCTTGGGTGATACCATAATTCACACAAACAGTTTGGTTTTATAGTTAATTCTTTAGGTGATTACTATATTTCCCGAGTTTCACTAGATTTTCTATCTCTGATTAGATTCACCATTTTCTTTTGCAGCTCTATAATATGTCTTTTGTTCATGTTTCCCGAAGATGCAAGTTACTGGTATATGCATGTTTGGTGCAATGATAAAATGAAGAATGTATCAAGTTTCATTAGAATGGCCTACCACTTATGGTATATGCTTATTACCACTTATATTTTTTCAATCATTTCACATTGATAATTATCAACCTAGCTATAGTAAAGCATGGAAATCTTTAAATCGAAATTTGGTTCGTTATATGCAATGATATAACTTCCACAGAAAACTGCCATGTCTTAATTATGTAAGCCATTTTGTATTGTTTTGACTAGATAGTAAGAGGTCCATGTTAAATGGAATTATTGGATGAAGCTTTACACATAGAAGGAAACAAAGTGCTCCATCCCGGGAAGGTTCTACTTGTCAAAGATTGGATAGCTACTTGCGGTACTTTCATTCTTACATATCTCATCAGAAAAATATTATCTGGGCCCTCGGACTCTGTTGAGCGGTGCAAAGCAAGCGGCCAAAAAGCTTTGCACAGTGGTTTGGTGTTGTTTGTTGGCCTAAGTGAGCCCTTTACACGTTATGAACAGATTGCAAGAAAACTTGTAAGTGTTTCAATCAATTTTTTTTTTTTATTGTAAATATGAAATTGCATGTGTTCAGTTAGTGATCATTGGGTTTCATATTTATATATTTTTATTTTCTATAAAATTGCATACAGCTAGAAACATTTTTTTTTCAAACCAAGGATTCAATTACCCAATTTCGGACCTAGAGCAACAAAGTATTTTCCAATGAGGGAGCAATTTTATCTGATCAACAAGAGCTTTCTTTAAAGATGGTTAGAGAAAGTTACCTGCTAAAGTCGCATCCTCCTACGTTGAGAAGGGCATTGTGAATGTTGAGATGAATATCAAAATGGAGAGTAACCCCTTCAGAATGATTGTAGTGGTGTAATTAGAGCGTCTTTAGTTGAGTTGTAACTATCAGATGTATTTTGGGTTTAGTTGAATAAAACTAGGTAGTCGCAATATGATAACATAAAATTGGACCCCACAGGTTGAGTGGGAAAAATTCAATATCAACTGAGCTTCTCTCAAAATCCCAGGTACAGAAGGGGCTGGTGACACCTACAAAATCATCATAGTGACACTATTTTCTTGTTTAGCCTGGGTCTTGTAGTGAGGAGTGAGGATAAATAACCTTGCAGAAATTCCAACCATTAGATGAGGACTGTTGCTTGCCAGGACTAATCAAATCATAAAAATGAAAAATCATTGTGGAAACATGGAGGGCTAGCAGCTTAGAAGAACATCCTCGAGCACTTTACTGATTCTTCATATTTGTGCTAATTGTAGCTCATTTTTTGATCTCATTTCCTAATCTGGTTTTTAATCTATAAATGTGAGCTACTTCAAGTTTTTAAATATATTGATTTACTTCTCATGTAAATACTTGTGCATTTCTATGCACTTCTATAGTATTTTGTGATACTTCTTGCAAAATGATTTCTAGAAGCTTGTGAGGGTTTTCAAGGTAATGTTTATATCTCAGAATGTAAGGTGTGAAAATGATTAATTTATAAAATTTCATGCATCTCGTTAACAATCTTCATGGTTTCAGATTGTGTAATTTGAAACTGTAACTATAATTTGGTCAGCAATACAACCATAGGGTTAATCAAAGGACTTGACGGGAGCTGTAACATATTATTAATTGCATACCTGACTTTGCTAGGTTAATCTATCTTGAAGTGTAATAATTGACCATATGATGCATCTAATTAAGTAAATTGTTGTTTTCTCACTGTAAATGTGTCCCAAAAGAAGTTTAAAATGTTAGGCTGTTCCATGAACATGATATCAGTTAAGCCTCTGCAAATATGCCAATTTTTTGTTTTGTCAATTTTAAAAGTATTGTTTGATCCTTTTTGTTAGGAAGAAACTCTATTGTTAGTGCAGCTAGTTTCTATTCAAAAACTTACAGAATGGAGTTCATATCACACCATGAAGCATCTTCATCTTGTTTGAACATTGGGTGAATAAAAAATTGTAATTATTCAAAGGGTTCTCACATTTTCTCTGTTTACTGCTACAGTATAAAATGTGACATAACATAAATTGAATTGCTTATGACAGTAGATTGTTAGAAGATATGATACAGATAAAATCAATGAATAATAAAAGATGGAAAATATAACTTATAAACAATTAAGGATGACAAATTGTTGATGGAATAATACATATGATGTTCTTAACTAATTGGTGGACAACTACCCGAGAAATAGTCATGCCAGTTTGGAAGAATGAATAATTAAAGCTTCAAGATATAAGAGTCGACCAAACTACAACTTGAGATTGCAATGAAATTGGCTAAACATTTCAACTATCTAGAAAGAGGATCCTCTGTTTTAGTACAAGCATGGATTCACTGCAAAAGCTATCACTACTAATGCTTTTTCTTGAGTTCAGGATTGTATGATGTCTATGTTTACTTGATCCTTTGTTCAAGCTCACATTTTCAAGCTTAAAACTACATTTGACTCATATTAATCAAGCTTCTATGAATTTGAATAAAATAAAAATTTGCACGTATAGAAGCTATGCTGCAATCTACAAAACAAGTAAAAAAGCAACTAGAGTACTGTAAAATATAAGCCTGATCTTTATAATTATCAATTTATTTTGGGAATTCTCAAGAGGCGCCTGAAACTTTCTAGAAAATGTTTTCATCAAGAGCCATTGTCCAACAGTACCAAGATTGTGTGCTCGTGATCTGCAACAATTTCACTGAGGTTAAAGAAATTTTATTTTCAATGACCAAATTTTCCCATAACACAATTTAAAAAACATCTAATTTTGTTAAATAAGAGATCTTCAAGCTCGGCGTATGCAAGCTAGGCATGACTGGGCTCCCTCGACTGTGCATGCCATTGGAGAAAAACGATATACGAGCAATCAGAGCTGAATGGATGTATTGAGGAATTCAACAATATTGCATCTTCTTACACACAAAGAATAAACAAGGAATAATCATACTCTTTACAAGCCTTTGACTCGGGAATGTTACACAACCCAAATTGGTTAATTGAAGGCATTAATGCTTAAGTCACACAGCCTCATTTTTTATGACACGTATGCTCCACCATCCTCTCTCATCACCTCCAATGGGTTGACAATTGTTATAATTTTGTATGTTAATTATTTATCTCTACCATCATTAGACGGCTGTTATCTGTCATGACAAATGTAAAAAATATTGTAACCAAAAACATCACACGACTGTATATAGGATTGTAATATACATCTTAAAAAATTCTATTCTTTTGTCTTGGCTATGCTATTTATTTTGCAGGTGGTTAGTTTGAAAGGTTTTTGTAGGTTTCTGCAACATTTTGGAAGCTTTGGTTGTGTAATGTTTTACTACAGGTTTATTTTGAATGGAGGAAAATAGCTTTTTTAGCTGTAACACTGCAAATTTATTCTTTCCAACCTTAACTGTAACTTTGTGCAGTTATAAAACATGTTTCTTGGGCATGGCAATTTGAACTGGTAAAATTGTTTTGTTTGGATAGCCTGCATATCTATTCTATATGCATGAAATTCAATAGTTAATGGCAAGAATGGCTATAGTAAAATTAATGTTAAGTCTATCTGTTAATACATGTATTGGTGTTTTTACCAAATCATTTTTTTATGATGATGACTTTGGTAACTAACTCAAGATGTTTGACCAAAACTAATATGCAAGTTATCCAAAAAAATACTTTGGAAAAGCAACTTATTTTTTAAAGGTCAATGAAAATAGTGTTAGAAACAGGATCGGGAATGAAACCGATTCTTAGATTTTGGAAGGATATTTTACAGTTGCAAAATTTCATTATCCTAGTTATTGCCTTGGGTATGTTTGAAATGACATTGTGGTACTTTGAGTATGAAAATTTTAATGCAATTAGAATTAAGCCCATGGGAATCACCTTTTGGGAAGTGATTAAAACCATAGCCCATCTTCTCATTTTGGCTGTGCCAATGGGTTATGGTGTAGTTAGGCCTACACTTGTGGGCTTATCTTTAAGTCAATTCTTCTTGGTGCAACATATTTCATGGCTTCTGAATTGTTTGATGTGGTGGAGAATGTTGGGATAGTTGATGATCTTGTAGGGAAAGCAAGATTGTTTCTTATCCTCCTGGCTTTTATTTTAGATGCATTTTTTATCCTCTAGGTTTTTACTTCTCTTTTCAAAACACTAGAGAAGCTATAGGTATTTAGAGTTCTTTTGGAATATTGACTTTAATTATAGTAGACAAAGTATATTTTTGTGAATATGTAAAATTTGGGAGATTCTACTTACATTTGTACGATTGTTATGCATTAATGTGTTTTGATTACTTACAAGTAAGAGAGTGAGTAGATAAATTGGAAATTTATAAATGTATTGGCATGGTAGTAATCGTCTTTTTTGCTTGGATAAGATATAAGGCGAGTCTTCCCTTACATTATTTTTTGGGTGTATCTTGTTTAAGTAGAATAATGACTAAGGGAGAGGGGCCTATAGCAGGCCGCCCTAATTTCACACTTCTCAAAGTCCCTTGTGAAAATTTTAAATCACTCCCAAATTTGTATAGCAACTTATTTGGCAAGTTCCCTACTTATAAAAATTCGTTTCAAGGCCACATCATTAAATATGATGCCACATCAACATGCTTTTTGTCAAGGTATCCAAAACAATCCAAAAAAAGGGTGAGACCCATAGTGGGTAACTAAGTCATGTATTATTGGTGCACTAATGTGGCATCACATGATTTGTCAGTTTGTGTACTTTATGGATAAAAGTGCTTTGCAATTGAATATTAATTGTAAGTTTATTGAATATTAAGCCTACCCACTATGGGGCCCACTTAGGCCTACTTTTATACCCACCATTGGACCCCTACCCACTATGGGTCCCTTTCCCTTATACAGTTTGTAATCCAAAGCTAATATGCCTTGACATGTCTCTTTATCATATTGTAACCATAATCATAGTATGAACTAAATATGCTAGATCCAAATGAATTTAAAGCCTATTTAATCCCCTAATTCATGATCCCAATAAGATATTTAAAATTTTAAAGACTAAGAACCATTAACTAACATGAAGAACACAAAAACATAATAGAAACCTACTTTAAAACCTCAAATCTTATCCTATTGGGGGAGTAGTGTTGCATTGATGTGGAATGGTGACCCTTTCCCAATCCCTTGGATAATATGAGCTTGTTCCAATCGATTTTATTGAAGAAAATCGATGAAATCGATGAGATACGGTGCAAAACGTGATATAAAACTAGTTTAATATGATGAGATGATTTCTAAATGCTATGATACTTGATACAATGGATGCAATATATACTAAATGAAAACAAAGCTCAAAGATAAAATCCATTTAAAGAAAACTATGGTAAAATGAATGCAAACTAAGTTACCATGGAATCTATTAATGGCTGCTTAAGCTAAATGGATGAATATTATACTAAAATTCTATCAAATATCAAATATGGATGCAAACGAGTATGCATTTTAACAACATAAGTTTAGCTATCAAAATATGGATCCATTTCTCTCCAAATAGTGATGTGTTTATAGGAAAGCAAATGAAAAAAACAAGGGCTCAGATCAATTTGATCTATCAATGGTCAAGATGAAAAGGAGGGTGAAACATGGATCAAGGATTCTCATCAATGGATGAGAATCAAAGATCACATGGATCAAGGAAAGATCAAGGTATAAGAATGATTCAAACAAACACACTTTGTAACAACTTTGAAAGTTTGTTTGAAAGAAATCATCACAATTTTGGAACCAAATAGGAGAATATTCCCTATGCAAGTGGATTAGAGGGTAAAATATTAATTTAGTAATTAAAACTAAATTTGAATGTGCAAAATGGAGAATGTGAGGATATTCATTAAATTATTGATTTATTTAATGAAAAGGGAGTTTAAAATGACATTTAATTAAATAATAAAGATTATTTAACGAAATGAGAGGAAGCAAGGTTTAAATTAAATAATTTTATTTATTTAATTAAATAGGGTGCAAATTTTAGTGTGAGAGGGGGTGAATTAACCCAATTCGGTCAATTAGATCAATAGGTGAAGATGAGGCATTTGATTAAATAACTAGGTTAATTTAATCAAACAAGTGAAAATATGATGAAATTCAGGATGAAAATATGTTAATATATCAAATTCAAATGTGTATACCATTCAAGTCATTTTTAAGTGTCTACATTTTTCCCCTCTTTGAAGGGAGGTACCTGTTACATTGGTTCAAAGACTAACGCTTTTCAGATTAATGTTGTTGCTCAGATAATTTTTTTTAAATTTTTTTGGATGCCCCACTACTGCTCCAACGAAAGGAAAATAAGCTGGTACCCTGCCCCTTAAGAGATTGGGGGAAAATTTTGAATTTTGGGTTGAACTCTTGACAAAGGAGAAACATTGATTCAGGTGCCAAAAAAATGCAAAAAATGATGTAAAATAAGCTTCATTGGGCATGAATTGGTGAAACTAGTGGAAACACCTAAACAACCTCAAATAATCAAAAACCAAAACATTCACATAAACAATCAAAAAGGTCAAAAACAACCTCAAAACATTTTCAAAATACCAAAAACATTGAAAAATTCCAAAAAATTCCAAAACCATCCATCCCATCTCACTTTCACCCACAATAAAAATTCATCTATAATAAATCAGTCATCATTTTCAAACTTTGGCAAAACAAATAGAAAACAAGTGTCACAAGTCATGAAGTGAGAACCTAAGTATCAAAATATAAAGTTTAGATCATAGGTAAATGAGTCAATGGCATTTGTATCAACGACATGTCACACACTTAGTCTTAGTCAAAACATTTGATAAACATGTCCTAGGATGCATCCTTCCAACAATGGACATCAACATTAGAAATCACCTTAGCTATGTTATGTTGGCAAGAGATATAGATAGCATTGCCTATTTTTTTTTATCTTTTCTTGTGATTTATCTTATTGACCCATTTTGAGGACCTCTCAATGATATCTCAATGATTTAGAGATAAAGCAATGGGGCATCGATCATTATCTTTCATTTGCTATGCTTGTGGGTATTCTTGTAAAATAATCTTGGTGTATACTTGCTTAGTTGTATGTAGGGAAGGTGTTTAGAGTAAACTGTTGAGTATTGTTTTTCTAATTGTTTTTGCAAGAGCTATCACAGGCGATCATGAGAGTGTTGTAGGAATGGTGGGCATCAAGAAAGTGATGCAAATTTTAAATCTGGGATTGGAAGGGTGATAGATGAAATGAGGGGTTTATGGCGGCACTTGGTAGGGAGGAGCCCAACTCTTTTATTTTGATTTTGATTTTGTATCTTTTTCAACCTCACAAGAAAAAAAATAAATCAAATACTTGTATATATGTGCTTGGTGAATATTTTATTTCCCTTGAATCTGGTTGCAAGAAAAAAAGTATTATGGTTTGCCTTAGACCAAGTAGCACCCAATCAATATATTTGTTGATCCCATTTACTGGCTATCCTTTTTTTTTCTTCTATGTAATCTTTTCTTGATGCATATCAAGTTTTTGTTCTAAGTTTTCACCTTTAAAATTCTTAATTTCATAAGGAAAATCACAAGCTATATTCTAGAGTCAAACTATATGATATTCTTTGTTCACATATATTGATAAGTTCAGAATATATGCCTTAGAAAGTTGCATTTAATTTCATGTAATTCATATCAAATTTTATCATTGTTACTTTGTTCTATCCTATGGATTCAAAGTCAAAAAGGAAAAGTTTCTAGCCTTTTCCTAAAAATGCATTACAAATATCTTTTCAAATGCCCATACCTTATAATGATGGTATTGGAAAATTAAGGCATTTGATGTGGGTAGTTTTAGGTATGATTTGGGTATTTTACAAAGATTAGAAACTAATATCACTTTTAGTGAGTTATTTTTCTTATTTATGGTTCACTTTTATTTCTTCTTAACTTGGAAGCATTAAAACTAATAAAATATTATTTTTAGGTGGAGATTGATAAATTGTAACAAGAAGAGACATAGTCAAAGAGTATCTCAAAAATATTATAGAGGAAATAAAACTGAGGAAAAGAAAATGGAGAATATAAATTATACAAAAAATTAGAAGAACATCCAATTAACATATTGATGGTTGAAACCATGCAGAAGATCATTGAACTTGAGCATGTAGCTAACAGATAAGTGACACAACTTGCAAGCTATAGTATCACAAAAGCACAATGGGTTAGGGGATTTCAATCTACAAATAAACTACCAGATTGATTCTCCCATCCAATAATGATCAATTTTATCTTATGTATGCCACTTTTTAAAACATAAGCAACCTCTTGAATGTCCCTTATAGCTAACTTCCTAATCTCCCATGTCTTCTATGTGGATAGTACTAATAATCTTGTCTTTCAAATTCCCAAATTTATAATTTGTAAAGAAAAATATTCATGAAGATGGAGATTATTGTGTAAGCATGCAAGTAATTTTAATATGAATGGTATAGTATTAAAGCGTACAAAACCTTAATTAGATAGTTTGAAGTTCTTAAAGTTGAGGTTTTTCATTTTTTAATCAGCTAATTTGATGCCTTAGTTTTTAGTTCTAATTTACAAGGCTATGTTTGCAAAAGTTTGGCGAACCAATATTTTTCTCTTGATTTTTCTCATTCATGTTGTAATATTCTCTTATAAATATTTTGAATCTTTCCCCAAACTATCATGAAGAATACTTCTCAAATCATTGCTTTCTCACAAATTATACTCATGAAGAATATTTTTGAGGAGCCAAACAAATTGAGAACATTATACTCCAGTTAAGAATCTCCACATGCATTATCTTTAAAGTGGATTTTATTATTGTTCTATTTCCTATTGGACAAATATCACTAAAAAATCTCCTTATATGTAAGAACTTCTTATCGTTTCCATTGGTAGATAAGAAATTCCACTTGGCAAATACAAATGGAATATGAGAGAGTGAAACAATTAACAAATTAGATTAAAAAAGATATGGTTGTACTATCAAGCTTTACAACTATTAGTTTAGGAACCTACGGTCAAATGTGAATAATTTACATAAAATTTCACTAATATGTTTTGTTGAGTAATACATACCTAATTTTCAATTCATATTTGGTGGCATACTTTGCATAAAGGTACAAAGTTTCACAAGAAGGGTAGTTAGGTAGTAAATGTCTATGATAGATAAAGAAAATGTACTATTTAAATAAAAGTACATGCAACTACCACTCATGAATCCCTCCAATATACAAAGAAACCACATATGAACATAAGGAGATACAAACAAGCAAATCTCTTTATGGGGAACATATGGTAAACGGAACCAAACAATCTTTGTAGATAATTTCATTCAAATAGAAACAAGAAGGAACTTAGTAACCTTTAAACTCAAGTCATGTGGTAGTTATTTAGAACATGTCAACTTGATATTTGATTCATTTGAGCAATTGTGCATTGAATTTTTTTATAAATTAAGATAGAGATTAAGTTATAGCATCAATTTATTATTGGTACAACTAATAGACAATAATTTTCCCAAAAGTCTCTCCTAATGTCATGATAAAAGAGTAAAATTATTTAATTATAATATAGTATACCAACTAAAATAAAACTATTACAACTCTTAAATATTTCATGGCACAATTGTTGTACAAAAATGAATGTATATCATCCACTTGATCTAAACAAGCCTCTAATTGTACCACTATTTGTAAGTCAATGAAAATATAGCAAATGCGACTCTTCAATATTTTTGGATATGTAGTATATACTTTAAATTTATAGAACCTAAAAATTACATCTTAAAGAAACAAATTTGTAATATCCACCCAATCTATACAAAGACATAACCAACAAACAAACTCATCACAAACACAAACACCTATCATTTTTTCATTTAGCCTTGATAGCCACTTCCAAAAAGCAAATCAAACTAAAAAAATTGAAGGCTTCAATTAAATGAGTATATCATGTCGAAGTGAAAGAAAAATGAACTATTTTTTCATTAGCATCTTTTTTATACATATGAGACAAGAAAGTTTATGATAAAAAACTGCAACATAACTCCACCACCACTCATGATCCTCAACTACTAGCTAGAAGTAGGTCAATACAATAGTGATGAATGCTATCACAATGATAAGAGTGATGAAAATAATGAAGATGATGTTGTATATTGTGTAGATTTTGTGACCTCATACACTTTAAAATATATAGTATATCTAGCTCAATGTAGTTTGCACTAAATGGAAAAAATCCTGCCATGGCCATTTGAGAGATGGTCTCTCTATAATTTATGGGTGAGAAGGAATTTATCAAAGGTACTTTTTGATGTGGCAAGGAGCTTGAAACTAGTGTCCAGATAAGGAGAATGATCATGCTTGTGCCAAGTGGTAGAGCTACAATTACATGGTAGGGTTGTGTATAGGGCTCCCCTGTTGTACAGATAAAAATAGCTATCAATACAAGCATGGAGATGAAGATGGCACTGACATGGAACATTAAGAAGATTGAATCAAATAAATTCCTAGTAGATTAAGAAATTAATATTTTGGGAAAACTCCCAACCTATTAAAAAGTATTGGAAAATCAACTCCAAAGGAATAATGCCCCCAATCATTAGAGTATATTATGTACATGATATTTATACTTACAAAGCAAAGAGTTGAGTCTCAAATCCAAGAAAAACACAAAACAAAGACTTGTGTGGGAGACATTTGAAGAAATATCCATGAATGTACTTCCAACCTGTCTCCTCTTGGTCATTAGTAGACTCCTCATCATGAGAATACCTTCATGGCAACAAAATCAATAGATTTTTTGGGTAAGGAAATTATAATTTTACAATTAATCAAGCAAATGACGTGATCAATTAATTTCATTTACTTGTGACATGAGATATTATGCATGAGAAATCATGTAATATTTACTTTTGCAAGAGTTTATTTTTCCAAAATTTGCAATCAAATTATGCTTTCTTACTTGATGAAGTTGTTTTTGAATTTGATTATAATCAATCAATTTTTTGTATATAAAATAGTATAAATATTGTGTTGGTTCAAAATTAAGAATTGAGAAGTATTTATTAAATTAAATAATAATATATAAATATTGTTCCAATTTAAGAATGAAAAATTAAGAGATATTTATTTAATAAATCTACTAAAATTTATCCAACCATCAAGTTTATTTGGGGTTGTAACTGGTCTTTCACTTAGCCTCATTTTTTGGGATGGATTGAACCTAGCATGTTGGATGAAGTCTCTTGATCAATTTGTCTTTATCTCTTGACTCTCACCTAGATTTGTCCTTATTGATAGGCATGGTGAATGTAAAGTTGCATACAGTATTTTCATCATTTTCAAACACATAGTCTCCACAACATCTAGTTGGAAATTTGTAATTTCAATTTGTGACTTCACAATTCCAATATGTCTCTTGAGTTTTAAATGTGGGTTCCTAAGCCCCTTTAATTTTTCAAAACATAGTTTTACCCTCATCTATTGGGATAGACTGGATGCAGTATTGTAACTGATTTAAATTGCACATGGATGGATGTGACATTTTAAACATTTTAATTAGGAATTTTGGATGCAATGTTTTACCCTATTTGATTTGGCATATTGAATGCATTATTTAACTAATTTCAAGTACTTTATTTGCATCCATGCAAATTTGGATTTTAACATTTTAAAGCCCATGTACTTCATCCTTTTGTGTTGAGGTACATTGAATCCAACATGTTGGATGATGAAATATTTAAACTCACTTTAGGTGTTATCCAATTTCAATATTGTATAATGTTTTTGGGGCTTGAAAATGTGGGGCACCAAAGGCCCTAATATGTTGTAAAACCCCAACACTTAACTACTTGAAATCATTCTACTTGACACATTTTAAAGATTTGTAAATAGACACCATGATCAATTATCCCCTATGATCATACCCTATAATAATCACACCTATGGCTTGGACACTTTGTCTTTTCAACCAAAGTCACATGGGATTTATGCTCATATTTGTCCATTAGGTGTGAATTAAAAATGTATTCAACTTTATTTTTTGCTTTGAGTTTAAATAATTTGTCTAGTATTTTATAGAGATCTTGAACTGGAAAATTGATAAATCTATCATAGGATGTATGGTTAATTGATAAATTCTATTAGGGATAGACTTTAATTTCCAATTTAATAATAAAATATAATAATAATAATAATAATTTAATTGAACTAATGGAATATTTTATTATAAATATAATAATTTTTTAATTATTATTTTAAGGGGTAAACGCTTTTGATCCGAATCTATGAACTGATGAGGTCACAAATGGGGAACCTCATCCCCAATTTAAACATTCAACAATTACACCCAAATGGGGTTTGAACCTTGATGGCAAGAGCAACACCACAACAACTTGACCATTACACTATGTCACTATTGACATATTAATTTCTTAATTATTAAATAAACCAATAAGATTTTTTTTAATTCATTTATTTTAATAAATAAACAATTACAATATTTATGCTTACTCTAAATCTAATATATATTGTTTAAGTACTATTATAATAATTAATTATTATGAAAATTACTAATAATATATTATTATAATATTTATAGAAATATTATATTATTAGTTAACATATAATACATTAATATATATTTAATAATATTATTAATATAATAATTATTATATAAATATATTATTATACTGATAGGTGTTTTCAATGAAAGTCAATTCCTTGAAAATCCGTGTACATTAAAAAAAGTTGCTATTTTTTGTTTTTAGAAATTTCTTTAATGATAAAGCAACAAATGCATAATCTATATTTTAGTTACTCCTTTTTTAGTAATTGCCTATGTAAGAACATTGGTTTATTCTTTTAAGGCATAAGATTGTTATCATATCAGCCTCAGAATTGGATCTTCTCATAAAATTCTTCTGTTGTATGCCTATAATGTCGTGACAAGATATATGTTTTAGGGTACAGTCCCATGGAGGGGGGCTTCCTAAAAAAATTCAGTGGGTTTGCTAAGAGTTTTTAGGAATATTTTAAAGCTGGTGGTCTCATGAATTCAGTTTTGCAATTCAGCTTAAAAGTATGAGCTCCAAAATTTAAGGAACAAATTGGAGTATTTTGATAAAAAAAAAAAAATAAAAAAAAATTCTCTCATTTTTTTGGTTTTTTTAGGAATTTAAAATTTGAAGTGATAGACAAGTGGTAGAAAAAATTCCTAAAAGATTCCTAAGTTGTAGGAGCAATTTCTAGCCCCACCTCAATTTCACCCGCTGCAATTTGCAGTCCTAAAAGGTAGGGGCTGCTATTTTCCAGGAAAAGATTCCAATTAATCCTGTAGCATAATTTTTTTTTCTTCATAGAACCGCTTGATCCATGAAAATAGAAGCCCAAGCTCCCCCATGAGACCATACAGTTATTATGCAATCCAAGGTTGTACAATGAGCACATTATTTCTAATCCACTGCATTCTTTTGTTGCTTTGCAAAGCTTTGTTACAGGGACAGAGATTTACCAGAGCTAATGGTGCTGCTGCAAAGTAAGGGTGATATAATGGGTGCCTTTACACACTGCATACAAAAACATAAGCTTATGGATTGCTTGATGCTTCTCAGCATTTTAATTTTTATGTACATAGCAGAGTGATATTAGTGTTTTTTGTTGTAGATTTTTGTGTGTATTTCAAGGGATCATTGTGGAGGCGACCACAAATCTTTTAGATTCATGCCACCAGCACAACACTGAATCAATGTCTGCGACCATATTATTACTGCAAAGAATACCTGAACTTCCAAACGGTATGCATGTAATCTCTCAAATCATCTGCTAGAAAAATATTATGATTCCAGCATACTTGTGCCACAAATAAGTTAATTTTGCATTATTCTACATATTTTATTGTGGATTTCCTACAGGAAGGAATGCACTAATTGAGCTTGAAATGGATCATAACAGAGAGAACCAAAATGATAGGAAAACACTACTATGAGTATTCATCTTTGTGTTTTACTTCTCTTTATATGTGTCGTAGGCATGGAAAGCAAAGTCAACAAAGCCATTCTAATTTGTGCTTTTTTAGGCAGTGGTCGTGCTTTTCTGCAAATAATCCAGTTGTCGCCATAATATAGTCATGATTATATAGTCTTTCTGCTTCAAATCTGTTCAAATAAGAATTTAAGAATTTTCCTTAATAACTTGGGTTTTCTTCATTCACTTTTCTGCAAACTGGGTTCTCTCGAATGATTATAATTCGATTTATTTGCTATGTATGGCTACTCTATGTCAAATTTATTCTCAGCTCAATGACTATCATGAATATATAGTCTTGTTGCTTCAAATATGTCCAAATTTACTCAATATTTTATGTAAAAATGGAGTTTGAAGCAGAGCCTAGATGTCCAATCAGACTGTTAGACCAATCTGGAAACTTTCTCAGGTGTGCCCTGCTCAAAATTTAAGGTTTCTATCCCATTTTTGGCTTTTAATATCCCAAGACAGCTTTAACAAACCATCTGATTACAAAATTTGATAATTTTTTTTTTCTTTGTTGTATATTTTGTTGTATGTCCATACTATAACCAACACATTATATATATATATATGAGATACTTTGTCAAATAATTTGCATGTCTTTGTTGTAGTTGCACATTACATGTGACATTTTGTCAAACAGTTAATGTGTCTCCAAATTCCTTGTTTTCAAGAGTTTAATGTTTTGGAATTATATAATAAAATGTTCTTTTAGCATGTCGGCATTATATAGCACATAAAATTATATTGGAAATAGAAAAATTATATTGAAATTATAAAGTTATGTTGACATTCTATCAGTCAATAATTAAAAATATATTTTTTAATATTTACAAACATGATTTACATTCATTTTAATTATAACTCATAAATGTAAATAAAGAATAGAATATTATTTACGATATTATAAAAAGTAAAATCATAGTTGATATAAAAGAAAATTCTAATAAGTGAAATAGCTAGAGCTTCTAAACTCATAAATCAAAATTATAATAAGTGAAATAGTTAAAGCTTCTAAAATTTAGCAAATTAAGTATAAAAGAAATATTCTAAATTTACTATTTCATATAAAAGTAAGTTTCTAAATAATTAATAAACTTAAATTGAAAATTATTCAAGATATTTTTAAAATTGTATGTCACTTGATGTTTTTTTTTTTTTTTTTACGTTATCAAAATATTACATCGAGTCAGCCCACCAACATGATGGGCCCAAGATACAAAACCGAAATTTGGCCTTGAGCCAATAAAATTCACTCCATTCACACTGATGTTTACACGGAAATTAGCATGGATAGACCATACAAACAAAACAAAATAGAATCCCTCCCTCAACCAAACCATTAGTCTTCTTCATAGAAACAGTCAGTCCCCACTAGTTCTGCAAAAGCTTGGCACCACTGTAAATCGACCACCTCGTTCAAACCCAGTCATCGGCATAAAAAGTTGTATCCTATGGTGACCCAGCTCTTGTGTCGTTGCAACTCATTGCCTTTCAAAACAAGGATGAATGGGTGCCACTCAACTCCACCCCCTGTTGGAACATTCAAATCATGTCATCCGGCCATAGGATTCTGACTTTTGGCATAGCTACCACCATTATATCTATGTCCCCTACCAAAATCGACCCTTTGAACACCACACACAAAAGTAGAAAACATCTCTCCTTCAACAGACTCAAATCTAGGAGAGAGGCTAAGAACTGAGAGGAGATATTTGAGAACTAGTCCTGGTTTGATTATGCGAAAAGCAATAGTTTTTCCCAAGCACCATCCTTACTACTTCTAGGCACAAAATGTCCTTGTTGAGGCAGATATTTTGCAGACACTGATCAGAAATGAATCCTAAGAAATTTGCCTCCTTCTTGGAGCTCTTCAACTTAATCGAAGTGTCCATGTTTTGATGCCAATTCCCATCCATGATATCAAATATATAGAAAGTCATTCAATGTTCTTCATTAATGGTCAGTCATTTGTTTTAATACCTCTGCATACTCTCAACTTGAGGCTAGATAATTCACTTTGGTCAACCATTAAATTCACACAAAGCTCAATACCCTCCATTTGAGTGTTCTCGAGGCAAGTAGAGAACGAGTACTCAATTTACCCTCTGAAAGCATAATGAGTGTGCTTCCCGAAATGAGAAAATACCTCGCCCTTCCCGCCACTCCGCACTCTAGTACCTCATTCGCTTCCCTAATTTGAACGAGTCATCCTAGCTTATCAATCCATCACATCAGATGTAATGGCTTTAAATGGTTATGCTTCATGACGGTGAAATGTCCACTCACTTTGCCTCCTACCTATCTGAGGGGCCCATATGCTAGATCTAGCCATCGTCGATCTAGACTATAAGCATCCAATTGGCACATGGGCCGAATTCCATTCAGCCTCCACACCTTCATTGACTAAGGTGTCCACCTCGTAGTTCCCCTCCCTATATATGTGGTTCACTGTTATACTTTCAAAGGTTTACATCGCCTCAGTGGCTATAGAAAGTAAAGCTCGAAGTTCCCAATTTGTAACCTTACCACTTCTTAATGCATTTATGACCAACGCCGAGTCCCCTTCTATGGCTATCTTTTCCAATCCAAGCTCTCTACATAGCTTCAATCTGTATATTACTGCTCAAAATTTTGCTTCATTATTAGTTCCTTTAGGGAGCCTTATGGCCGAAGATGAAACTATGTTCCCCCGTGAATCCCTTATAATGGAGCCAACTCCACATGGACTCGAGTTTCCTTTGGATGCCCCACAAAGTTTAATTTGTACAATCTTTCAGGGGGGAGACCAAACAACAACAACCCAAGCTAGTTGTGATCCGGCACCACCACACCCAACCCAGGGAGGCACCCTGAGAGAGGGCCAATCCCTATGCAACTTGGCATCCCATTCTAAAAAGGCCTTGTCTTTTCCCACACATTGCTCCAATTTGGAATTCATGGTTTCCACCAGGGCAGCCTCGATCTTACTGATGAGAGAGACTGAACTCATTTTTTTTCCTTGGAACAACTTCCAATTCCTTTCCTTCCATATCTCCCATACTACTATCGAAGTACTCAATGCCCATACATCCCCATAAATTGTATGTCTTTTTAGTGATGACCATGAGTAAAACCAACTAAGAAAATCATTAGGCATAGCATAAACCCAACCCAACCTTGCACACAGCCAACTCCAACATTCTTAAGCGAATTGACACCTAAGAAGAAGATGATTCATGGTTTCTTCAGCTTGTTCACACAAAACACATCTAGACAGCCCATCCTTTTGAGACTTGTTCTCCCCACCAATTCCCCCAAGTTTGTCCTTTGATTCCAAAATTGCTGAAATCCCTGACAAGAATGAAGTTATTCCCTTGTACAGAGCTGAGGAACAAATCAATTTCATGCCAAACATTGTGTTTCCTAATGTAGGAGTTAGGTCTGTACACATTTATTAGACCAAATTTTAGCTTAGATTGGATACTGCGAACACAACATCCCTGCCAGCATGAATTTTATGCTAAGATCTGTACCTGTACAAAGTTTGATTTCTAGAAGATTGCCAAACCACCTGGGGCCCCACTAGCTTGGATACCAAAAGCGTTCCACCCCACAACCTTATTTTTGAAAGCCTAAAACTCCTCTTTGCTTAGCTTATTTTCCTGTATGAATATAATATCTACTTGGTTAAATAAAATCTTCTTTTGACCAAGCATTGCTTGTTAGGGGCATTTAAGCCCCTAACATTCTAGGATAAAAGTCTCATGGAAACTTGGGAAGGGGGGTCCCCTTCCCTGGCATTAGCATCTAGATGTGAGATTTTGTTGACCCTAGGCATCTCCATCCAAGGTTCTAAGCTCCTGCAATGATTCCCTACCCGTGGACTTTCTTTTCCCACAGTCTAGTTTGGATTTGTTGGACAAATGTTGCAAAACCCCTAATTTTCTTGGCAATGCATCTTCCTCTTGTTCATCCTCTGATTTTGTAGCAGCCTTCAAAAGTAGTTGTTGTTCTCCTAGGGTCATGGGAGCATTGAGAATCTCATCTAGTTCATCCCCAACCATGGCGGGAGAGGAGAGAAGGAGTTTCATGCTTCTATGTTGACCCTCTTCATTATTACCCATGGTTAATGCTATAAAGTTATCATTCATTTCTTTATTATTACTACATTTCCAAAAGAATTGTCCATACAATTTGGTTAGGTTTGAAGTACAACCACTTGGAATGCACATTATTGACATGAGGTGGATTGGGAGAGCAAATAAAACTGATTTAATCAATGTAATCCTTCCTTCCCACATTAGCCATTTTGCTTTCCATGTATTCAATTTTGCACTCGTTTTGAGGTTGAGGGGATCTCAAAGTCCAATTGACTTGACCCCTTTATCCAGTGGAAAACCTAAGTAGGTGCAAGGCAGTTCACCCTTTTTTATAGCCTAGAACTCTTAAAATCTCTTGCTCCTTTTGCGTCGATATGTTGAATAAAAAGACCTTAGATTTGTTCTCATTCACTGTTTGACCTGAAGTTTTAGTGTATTTATTGAGAATTTCCTTGAACTAAAATGCCTCCTTTCTCTTTGCTATCATGAATGCTTGGTCTAGACCTACTCAAACATGAACAAACAATCAAATGTTAGTCAATAAAAAAATCTAAACTAGCATTCCCCATGAAATTCATTCAAACACAATGAACAAGAAACTAAGAAAAGTTAATCAAATGAAAGCTAATGAATATTAGTCAAATGCTCAAACCAACATCCCATGGGGAAATTGGTGCTTCTTTGATGTGGAAAGAAGCCCTTTCCCAATTCCTTGATAAGATTGATGATGATTGTGAGATTCTTGATGAAAAATTGCCAATAACCTAGCTATAGATGAGAAATGTTGTGATAACTTGGATGAAAATGGATGAAAAATCAATAGAAGAGCTCTCCATTTATAGGAAAGAAGGATGGAGGAATGAGAAACATGAAGGATGTGGGATTAAAGATAAACCAATAACAATGTGTCACCTGTCAACATGTTATTGAAGAGAGGTGGAGCACATTTTGATCAATGTGCATGATAAATGCAATTAGGTGGAATTTGAAATTTGAAAGATGGCTTGTGGAGGAAGAGATGAAAGATGAGTTAATGCCACTTGGCTCAAGAAAAAGGACATGTAATAGTTATAAATGTCAAGTTGGAGGACAAGTCCTTTTGAGAGGGAGATTTCAAAATGAAGGAATATTCCAAAGAGATCCCCTTTTAAATGAAAATAGAGGAATTAACAAATCAAATAAATTGATTTACATGTGCAACTTGCAAAAGCTAGAGGAATGGAGGATTAGTGTTAGGAGTTAATTAGGATTAATAAACTTAGATGAAATTAGTTTGATTGTGACATTTAATTTAAATGCTTGAATTTATTTAAATCAAATGAGAGGATATTGGAAGATTAGTAATTTAATTAAATAAATTTGATTTATTCAATTAAATGAAGAACATTAGGATTTAATTAAATAAAGTTGATTTATTTAATTAAAGAGAGAACATTAAGATCTAATTAAATAGAGTTGATTTATTTAATTAAATGAAGAACTTTAGGATTTAATTAAATAGAGTTGATTTATTTAATTAAAGGAAGAATATGATGAAATAATCTGATAAAGTGTATTATTTGATTTTAAGAGGAATTAATTAAATAAGGATTATTCAATTAATTGGTTAGCAAAGAAATGATCAAGGAAGAATCGAAGTTAGTTAATCAGGATCAAGTGCACGATATCAATCAGGATGATTTGAACATCTACATTTTCCCCCTCTTTGAAGCAATGTACCTATTGTGTTGGTTCAAAGAATAATCTTGTCGAGATCAAAATTCAATTTTATTTTATTTTTTTGAATGCCCTAGTGGAAAGAAGTATAAGTATAGTACACTGCTCCCTCAAGAGATCAAGCGAAAAGTTCAATTTGAGGGTCGATCTCATGACAAAGAGGTTCAAGATGGATGTATGGATGGTTATGATACCATGTTAGCATGAAAGAGGATAGAAGAAATGAGATGATGAAAAGAGGATCCAACAAGTCCATGATTCGCCGAGACTTTATTAGAAATAATGATGAGAGATTAATGATGTTTCGCTTATCAGAGATTGGGATTTTAAAAGAGCTTACTTACCTTATTTTTGATAACACACATAGATATGAGTCATGATGGTATAAAGAACCAAGATGGAATTGTACCTAGTGCGATGGACTTTGACTTGACAATCAAATAGGAGTATCCTTGTTCACACCTAGCATACAAAACCTTATTTAGAATGCAATTTAGATATTTTAAACATCTCAGACCAAAACATAGGAGGGAAATCCTTCCTATGTGGTCAAAAAGACACCTAAAACACCCTCCCTACGAACCAAACAAAACATGCATGACCAAAGTTATATTACAAGAATATCCAACAAGCACAACAAACAAAAAATAATGATCGATGCCCCATTCATTTCTCTCTAAATCGTTTTGATTAGACATCATCGAGAGATCGTGGGTATAATAAGATAAATAAACAAGACAAAGATCAAGGAAACAAACAAGCTAATGTCCTTCATACCCACTAACTCATTTGACTGCAAAATCCGACGAAAATTTCCGATGAAATATTTATAATTTGATGTATTGTTGGGTGCTTGTGAAATTTGAAGTGTAATTTTTATTTTTTTTAATTTTTATCCCTGAAGTTCGTCAAAATTTTGACAAACCTAGTTTTTTATCTAAATTTTAACAAAAATGGAAAATAAAAAATAAAAAATGAAATTGTGACCGACATGAATAAAAGTGAGTTCGCCTATTTATTGCAACAATGTTTTGCTATACTTGTGAATTTTCTGTACTTGCAAAATTTGCTCTATTTGCGACAATTTGTGGAGAACTAAGGATGATTTTCTTGGGAAAAATTAAAAAAAATTCAAGAAGATATCACTAGGTTGAGGGTAGTCATTGCATTTTTCTAGAATTCATTTGTGAAGTCAAATTTGTACTTCTAGGTTTGAAAATCATATTTTAAAGCAACATCTCATCAATTTTCATTTTTAGACTTGTGCATTTTGAGAATTTCATTTCTAGATTTTGTTGAGCAAGTTCAATATTCTGATTTTAGGAGTCTAACGGTTGGAAATCATAGTAAAATCAAAATTTAATAAGTTCTAGAATTAACATTTTAAAGTGTTTTTGGGTTCATTAACTTCATACTATCTTCTCTTTTACAGGGGTGGTTGCATGCCGAATTTTTTTGGTGCAAAATATCAGAATTATTAGATTTTGTTACCTGTCTATGATTAAAAATTATTAGAGTTTGATTTTGATACTTTTTTAAGATCTAAATATTCAAGCTTGGTAAAGAAAAATCATGTCAAATAATATTAGTGCAGAACAAAATGAACAGACAATTGCTAGAATGTGGGCTAGATTGAAAACAAAGGGTGATGGGAAATGTTATTGTCCTTGCAATAATTGCAAGGGCTTAAAGACGAGAAGACTTTTAATCACAACAACTGAGAAACTTGTAGGTAGCATGGTCACATTGAAGGGGGCATGATTATCGTCCATTGGTAAGTTGTTCATTATATGTCTATATATTGATTGAATTTGTAAATGTTTATATCATTTTAACATTTCTATATATATAAAAACTCACTTGATCATGATCATGGTTTATTTGTGTCGATCATTATTATAAAAGTGGGGTGCCCTAGGGAACAAGATATGGATTATCACACCTCGGAGAATGTGGTTTTGCAAGCATAGGAACATTGCGCTGTGAATATTGAAGATAAAGTTAATGATCATATGGAAGAAGATGATCATGCGCCAGAAAACACAATTGAAGATGATGGTACAAATACATTGATCCATGATGCATTTAGTGGTGCAACTGATCATGATGATTGAGATGACTTTGATGATGTTCATGATTTACCTGTACTTGAGAAGGCACATGAGCCCCTTTATGAAGGCTTTGAAACAACTCTTCTCTGATGTATTTTTGCTGGTGAACTTGAAGGTTATGAATGGTTTATCCAACATAGCAATGTCACGGATGTTAAGGTATGCCATATATGTCATCTTTTTTCATCTATTTTAATTGTTGTTAGTTCATCATTAGTAAATAAAGGATGAAATATGTACAATTAATATTCTTTATATTAACAAATTATTTTTTGTTGTAGATTGATTGGTGAATTTTTGTTACCACCATCAAATATTTTACCTGGCTCATATTGAGATTTATCTGCCATTATGAAAGATATTGGAATGGAATATCAAGCAATAGATGCATGTCCCAATGATCATATTATATATCATAAACAACATGAATTTGCAATAGAATGCCTGGAATGTCATATCAGTAGATATCAAATAGATCAACTAACAAAAAAGGTGTCTCGCAAGGTTCTTCGTTACATTCCCTTTATTCCACGTATGCAACGATTATTTAGGTGAGAAAGCTTAGCACAATTTATGGATTACCATACACAAAATAGAAGTGGAGATGACATTCTTCGAATGCTTGTGGATGGTTATGCATTTAAGGACATGGAGGAAAAATGGCCACACTTTAAAGAAGAACCTCGTAATCTCAAGCTTTCATTGGCAGCGGATGGTGTCAATCCATTTAGAGAAATGAGATCTATTTACTCAGTGTGGCCTATTTTTGTTATCAACAATAACATTCCTCCATGGATGTCAATAAAGAGGGAGCACATAATGTTAGCAATGTTTGTTCTAGGTATTTGTTTACATCAATTTTCTTTAACATAATAGCATCTCATTTGTCTTATTTGTTGCATAATGACATATTTTTTCATTTAATAGTCATGTACATTAATTTGTATATATTGCAGTAAAATGATTATAATAATTATGTAATGTTTATGTTCATTCAACTAGGTAAGTACCAAGATAAAGATATGAATGTATATATCGAGCCTCTTATTGACAAGTTACTAAAGTTATGGAATGACATCACTATGTATGACGTCTCTAGACCAATAGGACAAATACAATTTCAATTCCATGCAATGCTTGTATGGACAATTCATGATGCCCCAGGGCTAACACATTTTTGTGGTATTTTATAAAGTTTGACTACACTTTAATGATATTTAATTTTATGAAGTAGATATCATGCATGTTTTTTAAATAATATATTCATTATATATAATTATAAAAATTGACATATTTAATCCAATTATATATGATCTTGCAGGTCTTCAAACAAAGGGAAAATTTGCATGTCCAAAGATGAAATCTCGTCGTTCAACAAGTTTAGGAAAGCAGGTGTTTGATGAGTATAGGCACTTCCTCCATAGAAATCATAAATATTGAGCTACTGAAAAACATCTTTTCAATGGGAAAGAAGAGACTACATCAAAACCACGAAGAATGACACCTCACCTATAGAAGTTGGAATATAATAGAATTAATTGTCAAAGTTATACATCGGATCAAATTATTTATCAATCATATATGATTGGAATTTATATTTTTATATTGTGTTTTGTTTGCTCATGCTGTAATTGACAATGATTGTCGTTGTTAATTTGTTTAACTTATACACTTCATGAAGGTCGTCAAGGCATTAATGGTCGGCTTCCACAGGGAATGAAAAGTTATCCCAAACAATTTAGTAGGTTGCCCTAATATGAGCAACTACAAATTGTGCATTTGTTTGATACAATGCATATCAAAAAGAATATAACATAAACGTTATGGAAAATATTGGATGAAAGGAATGACAAAGAAAAAATTGTCAAAATTTGTAGTGACCTGTACATACAAGGTCAATGTGGATGGTTGAGAGGCACTTGAAATTTTTGAAGGCTTTGGTTAGAAAAAGAGAACATCATGAGGGTTCTATGGTGGAGGGATATATGGTATACCAGACCATGGTGTACATTACTGAATATCTTCCTAAGTTTGTAGCAAATATCCATGTAGATCGCATTTGGGATCCCAACTCCATTAACAAATTCGAAGGGGAGTACTTGATGGGGAAAGGTAGATTGAAGAAATTGAGAGGTAATTATAATACATTTTAAACATTTGGTTTTTATGTATATTGTACTTATTTAATTATTAATCTTCAATATACATCAATTATAAATTAAGGTTGTATACCGTGGTAATTAACTAATTGATGTAGACCTGAGAGGCTCAACTCAACCAACCTATCAACTTGAATTTAAGAGGCTTCCAACAAGTTTATAATTACCACTTTAAACAATCCAAACAACTCTCAAATCCTGACTAACAACAGAAGTCAAATTTCACACTTTGACTCCTTGAATCCTTGTAGTAGTGCAAACCTAGTTTTTCCCAATAACTCAAAACTTTCACAAAACACTAGATAAAAAATTGATGGTTTTAGACACCCATTTTGGTGTTATTAAACATAATTCAAGGGAAAGTACAAGTCCTTTGGACCAAATCACCAAAATCACCCTTTCTAGGTTGTGCTGATTAGGTTGATTAGGCCTATTTTACAAAGCAACTAGTCTTTAAACTTGTCATATTCCCATAAAATCTTGGGGAAGAAATTTTTATGCCTCCAAACCTCCAAATATACAAAAATATTCCAATTGTACGACCAGATTCTTACCAAACCCAAAAAACCTTATTTTAGGCCAAAATCATGAGGGTTTATTCAATCTCGTACTTCCACAACCTCCCAAACCTCAAAAAAAACTCAGACAAAACCCATTAGATTTGAACATGGGTAAAAATTCATAAAATCAAATCTCCCATACATATTTTGTTGAAACGTAGGCTTGAACCTCTCATTTCACATGTTTTCCCTCACAAAACTCTTGAGGACAACAGCTATACCTTCTTTATTTCTCATCCTATGAGGGTTTACAATGATTAATTTATGCCTTTTAAAGGCCTTTACACCTCAACTTAGAACAACCACCTCTACAACTGAATTTTTAATCTTTTATGATCACATGAAACATAAAACACACTAATTTCATTTTTTTTAAAATAGTTGGTCGAGAGTGGGATGCACTACATTTGTACATCGCAAACAATCTTGATTGGATGATGATATGGATTAAACGATGTCAACAATCTGGTTGCGCATTAACATGGGAAGGTGTGGCTTCATTGGTTAAAGAAGCTCATTGTAATGGAGATTCCAATGTTACACAAAGGGAAATTCATTTAGCATATGGTTTAAGAGATAAATAGGTACATATAAATATGTTAATCACCCATATTATTTAATTATTTTCAATTCTATTGATGTATATATATGTTGAGCTTTTTTTCTTTGCATACATTCGGCCAAGAATAAATATGTTTATCAACTAACAATATTACAATAATTTTTTCATGTTTGACATATTACAGGTGAAACACCACAAGGCTGTGTGGTGAAATGGTCATAAATTTCAAATCAAAAAGTTGGATGACACAAAGAAAACTTGTGATTCTAGGATAACTGCAGTGTTTCAAGTGACTAATGTTTCATTTAGAAGCAACATACATCCAAAAGTCTCAGAAAATCAATACTATGGGATTTTAGATGATATACTTGAGTGTGAATTTAAGTCTTTAAAATTAGTTATGTTCATTTTCCTATGGTACAGGCTACGATTGAATGAAAATGATCCCAAGAGACTATTATTGAACATGATAATGGATTTACCATGGTTAATACAAGGTCGATCGAGCAAGTTGGAAATGAGCCCTATGTTCTTCCAAGACAATGTGAGCAGGTATTTTACTTAGAGGTTCCAGGTAAACTGGGTTGGTCATTTGTTGTTAGACATGATCCAAGAGGAAGGTCGGTAAAGTATAATGTGGTGGAAGAAGAAGATACCGAATAACTAGAAGATGATGTTAATGATGATTAGGATCAACAATTAGTTGATGATGTGCCTGACGAAGATGTCAAAGAGGAGGAACTAGATCATGATGATGGAGTTAATGTTCATGAAGATGATATTCATGTGGATGATGACATTATCGAAATTGATATCAATGATGATGACAATGATATGACCAATCCTTACAATGTTGAATCTAGATCGGATGATACGTCAGACAAAGAGTTTGATGAAGAAGATCAATGACATTGAAATTTATAAGTTATGTGATTGTATTATCTATTTGATATTTATTTCTTGATAGAATTATATTTGACTTATGTGGTTACATAATTAATTCATGATGTTTTTAATTTTTATGCCATTACATAATTAATTCATGATGTACTTTTTAATGTTTAATTTCAATTCATGATGTTCCAACTATTGTAGTTCTCCTAGAAATTTCCATATAATCATAATGAATAGTGTTTTGGTAAATTTCATGAAAGATGACACATTGATCGTAGTAGTGAAATAATTGCAAAGTCGTTTAGATTTTTTAGACCAATTATCACCCTTCCTATGTCGTGACTTATTTATCCTAGAGAAACTAAGTATATAGTATAAAAAGAAAATGAACAAACCCACAACTACCCCTATTTTGAAGGAGTTTAATTTTCTCCCCTTCCTAATCTCCCTAATATTGTCTAATTATTTTAAAGAGACCAAAGGTCATAACACAAATTTATTCAACCCACTAAATATCTTGGTTAATGAAACTTGACAAAAGCAAAAAAATAATTGCTACATTTGGCGTTTCATGTGGAATGAAGAGTGATGACAATAATCTACTTATAGTTTAATCAAACACTATTTTTAGAAGGCTTGACATTAGAGAGATAGAGAAGAGGGGGAGAGAGGGAGAGATAGGTTGAAGAGGAGGAGAGAGAAGAGATGAAGATAGATAGGACGTATAAAAGGGAGAGAAAGAAGAGGGGGAGACTAGGGAAAGCGATATGTAGAAAGGGAGAGAGAGAAGAAGATAGGGGAGAGAGGGAGAAATAGCTCAATATATATAGAGGGAGAGGGAGAGACATAGAAAGGGGGTGATATAGAGAGATAGAGGGGGATGGTGTGTGAGAGAGATAGAGATATATGGGAAGAGAAAGAGAGATGGAGATATATGGGAAGAGAAAGGAAGAGAGGTGGAGATAGAGAGTCGATGGATAGGGGGGATAGGTAGGGAGAGATGGTGAGAGATAGAGAGGGGGTCAGGAGAGAAAGGGATATTGATAGGTAGAGGAGAAGAGATAGAGAAGAGGGGGAGAGTCGAGGGAGAGATAGGTTGAAGAGGAAGAGAGAGAAGAGATGGAGATAGATAGGTAGAAAAGGGAGAGAAAGAAGAGGGGGAGACTAGGGAGAGTGATATGTAGAAAGAGAGAGAGAGAGAAGAAGATAGGGCAGATAGGGAGAGATAGCTCAATATATATAGAGGAGAGGGAGAATATAGGAAATGGGTAATATAGAGATATGGGGATGGGTGAGAGATAGAGATATGGGAAGAAGAGATGGAGATATATGGGAAGAAAGAGCTGAGATTTGTGGGAGAACATAAGAGGTGGAGATAGCGAGTCGATGGATGGGGGATAACATAAGAGAGGTGGAGATAGCGAGTCGATGGATAGGGGGATAGGGAGGGAGAGATGGTGAGAGATAGAGAGGGGGGCGGGAGATAGCTGAGAGGGGGAAGGAGAGAAAGGGATATTGATAGGTAGAGGAGGAGAGATAGAGAAGAGGGGGAGAGAGGGAGAGATAGGTTGAAGAGGAAGAGAGA